>WYDI02023839.1:0-12068 GCA_009867235.2 Psittacus erithacus | reverse complement strand
AGATAAGAGCAGTCCAGTAACTAAGGTATAACACAAACCACTGCTGCTACCACCAATAATAGCAATGATAAGGGAAACAACAAGGGAAGAGAACACAACCACTCACCACCAGCTGACCGAGCAGAGAGCTAGCCCTTCCAGCTAACTCCCAATTTTACATTCTGGACATGACGTGGTAGGGAATACCTCTTTGGCTAGTTTGGATCAGGTGTCCTGTCTCTGCTTCCTCCCAGCTTCCCCTCCTTCCAGGGCAGAGCATGAGGCTCAGAAAGTCCTTGGTCAGAGTAAACATTCTAAGCAGGATCTAAAAACATCAGTATTACCAGCACTGCTCCCAGACCGAAAGTCAAAAATACAGCACTGCACCAGCTACTAAGAAGGAGAAAAATGACTGCTGCTGCTGAACCCAGGACATGCAGAGACATGGGATCAGTCAGGTCCATGAAGAAATTAAATTAGGCGCTACTTTTCTTGACACTTTGGGTACATTCATCAAGATCAACTATTGCTTTTAATTATGGTACTTGAATTCTTGCAAGCAAATCCCTAACTTGTAGTGTAGAAATTGCTTCAACTGAAAAGGGTCTGTATACAGCTAAAAAGAAACAATTTGAGTGGTAAAAAGTGTGACTTGCCACCTGATTTCTTCAGCTAGGCAATAGATCCGATGTCAGCTGATGGTTACCTGAAGTGTACAAACTGACACTGCTTTAATTTTTGTGGAATGAAAAAAAATAAAGAAGCAACGGAAGTGAGGTGCAATATTAAAAGGAAAATTTGCTTTAATATCCGCACAATGATGGTGCTCAGCACTGGAATAGCAGCCCAAGGAAGCTGTGAAACTCCATCCTTTGTGGTACTGAGAACTCAGCTGGAAAAGGCCATGAGTCTTAATGTAATTTTGGCCCAATTTAACTTAGAGGCTGGGCCTACTTTCAGAAGTTGAACCAGATGACCTCCTGAGGTCTCTTCCAAACTAAACCACTCTCTGATTTGCTGTCTCAGTCAAATTGACAAAAGTTTTTTTGTAGACAGAGCTATACTAGCAGATATTTACCATTTTCAGTGCAGATTTTCAACTCTTTTTAATAGCGCATGTTGTATTTTCAGGAAAGTGCCGTATCACAAATTCAGCCTTTTTTCTACTCTCTGGACATAGAAATCAAGTTTTGAATCAATAACCAATGGCCAGAAACCTTGGTGGGTTAGCAAAGCCCTTTTTTATGATTTTCATGCCAAATATTTGTATTCTTCCATGAGATTCAAAAGAGAATGAACACTAGCATATTAAAAGCAATGTCAATGGCTGCGTGGTCCTAACAGCTGCCCATTCCTAATTTGCCTACTTCCCTGAGAAGTTCATCTATAAATATGACCAGTCATTCCCATGTTACAAAACAACTGAACTGAGCTTCTGAAATATGAATGAGAGTTGCTTTTATCGGCACTTGCAGCTCGTACTACACTTTAATAAAGCAGTTAGGATGTTGTCTGGAACAGATATGGATATACATGTATACAAGCTGGAGAATGGACTGATAGAAGCCTCATAAAGTTCCAACAAGGGGAAACACAAAGTCCTGCATGTAGGGAGGAACAACCTCATGCACCACTATATTCTGGGAATTGCCCAGCTACAAAAAAGCTTTGCAGCAAAGGACTTAGGGGTCCTAGTGAACACCAAGTTTATAGAATCACAGAATGGTTTGGGTTGGAAAGGACCTTGAAGATCATTCAGTTCCAACCCCCCTGCCATGGGCAGGGGCACCTTCCACTAGACCCAGCTGCTCAAAGCCCCGTCCATCCTGGCCTTGAATAATACCAGGGGTGAGGCAGCCAAAGTTTACCTGGGCAACCTGTGCCAGTGTCTCACCATCCTCACAGTAAAAATTTTTTCCTAATATCCAATCAAAATCTCCCCTCTGTCAGCTTAAAGCCATTCCCCTTTTCCTATCACTGCCACCCTTGTAAATTGTCCCTCTCCGGCCTTCTTGTAAGCTTCCTTTAGGTATTGGAAGACTGTTACTGGGTCTCCCCTGAGCCTCCTTTTCTCAAAATTTTAAACCTTTTAATTCTTTTTCATTGTCATGAAGCTGTAGCAGCCAGGCAAAAATCACAACAGAAGTCTAGAATCTTCCGTAAATCTTTAATTAATCTTTCATTAATGTTGAGTAGGCATGCTCAGATGCTTATGACTAGTTCTCAAGCAAACTGAAATATTACTGTCGATTTGATGGGAAGTCGCATGAAGATATACTGTTGATTTATTTAAATATTAATTCAGGATGCAATAGGGTCTTCCTCCATCTTCCATCATTAGCATTGTCTTACTTCATAACATTGTCACACTATGGTGTTTCAGACCTGGCAGTGTGATTAAGAAGTAGGAGTATATTCCTTGTAGTTAATATTTTATTATAGTTCTCCTTTCATTTAGTCTCTCTCTTAATTAATTTGTAAGCCTGACTCAACAGCTTTCCAAATATATCTTCTATAGAGGTATGTGGGCTGTTTCAGTAGCATAATGAGGAGAATGCAATGTGTGACAGTTTTACTGCTGCTTTTATTTCAGTTGTTCCAAGCAGAGATATCACCTGTGTGGATATTTTATCTTTTATAGGAGGCACTGGCACTGATTTTCCACTCAGTGAAAGATCATGTGCTGTGCAAGCCAACATGTAATGAAAAGGTGATCGTCTGCTACGCCTTGTCACCCTTATGCCATAATATGAAATAAACTTGATGGTAACTGATTTTAGCTTATGCCATGTGCTTGTGGCTGAGGACAAACAAGGTAATGGAATGAAATAAAGCTACAACTTGGCCTGGCCTGGTCTCAACACACTTTCCAGGTCCCCTGGCTTCTCCTGGATCTCCTGGAAAACCTGAGTCCTCTTAGCTGACTGTGCAGGCCAAAACTAGCTGTTGAGGGTCTTATTGCAGCTGGTGAAGATGCAGTCAAAATTATCAGCAGAATTAGGAATCAACTGGTATGCCCTCATGCTAACATCTACTTTAATATTAGATTGAGACATGCATTTTATTTTTTTTACTTTAAACAGGTTTTCCATCAATTGTAAAGGGTGTAAAAGTGATGACCTGCTCAGAGGTCCATGCTGGTGATTTAGACGCCTACATTGTACCATATAAGTCCCATCCCAAACGTAGGAAGCTTCATTTTGTGTGATATTTCCAGCAATGGAAGCCACTAAGTAACAGCCATTGCCTTCCTCACTCCCCTTTGCATGTCTGCTTTCATTAACTTACCACCAAAACACAGTATTTCCTAATTGGCCAATTAGTCAAACTCAAGAATCAGTTGACATGGTCTGGTATTGGCCAATTTAGCTTTTCCCTCAGGGAATTTCTGTCTGGAAGCAAAAATGAACTATTAAAGACATTACAGGAATCAATAGCAAACAGCATCGTTGCACTTAACCTTCCCTCACAGCAACACGCACGTGTTAGCAAATATATATCCTCTAGCTAATTCGCTTTGTAACGACGCCAAAAAAATCTAACATAAAGTATACCTCCTACCTTTTTCAGAAACACATCAAAACATCCAGATTCACAGTTATTTCAGTGATGTCAAAATTACATCAAGTAGAATGTTTGATTGATAACAAAAAATTGAACAGCACATCAAACAGTATTATAATACTCCAGTCCACACACCTGTCATCGTAGTCAATGCAGCACACATTATGAATATGTTAAGAAAGCAAAATGCATTGATCATTGTCAGTCTGACAAAGAATTATCATACTGTTGATGCTGAAGTAAATTGCAGGTACTGTAAGATAGGTTATGAATATTAAAAAGTTAATTTTGTACTTTTAATTCCAAACTATTGCAAACTCCACATCTTCTTACCTGCTGGTTTGCATTATTATTTAAATAGTAACCAGATGTGAAATATCAAGCAAAAAGATTTGATGCTATGCACAAATTCTGTTTCCATACTTAATCCCCACCCCCAAACTTCCACTCCCTCCTGAAAAGAAATAAACAACCACTTTTCATTTGACCTTTTGAAGACTATTTATAATGATAAACAAATGCAATAGCACCTGGCAAATGCATGGGGATATCACAATTTGCACTGATGGAGATCAAGATTTGTGAATCTTTCTAAAACTTTGTACATCCTCATGGTGCTGTGCTTAAACTGTTATCCAGAATTCTGTGGCTGCCTCTTCAGTAAACATGTCACTCATGTTGACACAGGATGAAACAGAATCATCCTTGTTTCTTGGGATGCTTTAATGCCTATTAAATAGATATCTCTTTGTAAATCTTAAGTGACCAGTTTATATAGGGTTGATAACTGGGGAAGGGGTGGAGCAAAAGGAAAAGCCGTACAGTTCCATCATGATTTATTATCATTGCTGTATCCCCAAAGAAATTATTATAGAAATTTTCAGAAACTATACAGAAGCAGAGTGAACATTATGATGATTGCATAGTTCATGTTTCTAACCAAATTAAAACTGGTTAGAAGATACATTTAAGTAGTTACACATTTGTTTTCATCCTCAGTTGAGCCAACAGTAATTAATAGACATGTGTGTGTCTGTGTAGGTATATGTGTGCTTTAAAGAACATGTAATTAAAATATGCTTTGAAAATGTCAAAACACATTGTTCCAGCATGGTCCAACATTGATCAGTTTCCTTGACAGCTGGAAAGCGTCACAGGAACTTCAGTTTGAATGCTTCAAGCTCCTTATCTCTCCTGTGGATTTGAATTTCCAGATGGACAACAATTCCAGGATATGCTATGATCTTATTGCTCCAAGGTTCAAACAAAGCAAGTCAGTGTACTGTAATGTACTGTGAATTTAATTCAGGCCAAGACTCTGACCTACAGTAGAAACTAAGGATAAAAGGCAGTGACCTTCAACTTTCATGAAAGTGAATTAGAGGCTGAGGCAGCAAAGGGAACCTTGTGGTTAATATCTACTAATGACCACTTGATTAAGGTGAGCCTAATGAGGAAGCTTTGTTACTCCAGCTATGGAAGGCATTACACTCATAGGTTCTCATTCTGATGGGTGACTTCAAGCACCCTGAAATGTGCTGGAAAAGTAACACAGGGAGCTGCAGGCTCTGAGCAAACTGATCCAATTGAAGATGTCCTTGTTCATGCAGGGAAATTCCACGATATTGTCCATAAAGGTCCCTTCCAACCCAAATTATTCTATGATACTGTTATTCTGCCATTCTATGATTCTATGTGCAAGTGGAATGGCACCAATCAATCAACACATTTTTTCTTCCAGGGATGCACATTTACTTGTGATAGACACTGATCTGTCCTCCTCTTGCTTAAGAGTGTTCTATCCCCTCTATCCCTTCTTTTTCCTGGCAGCCAGCATTTGCCTGGCTCAACACTTAACCCACTACATTAAAAAAAAAAGAAATAAATAAATGATTCTAGAAATTTAATCTCCTTTGAAGCTTCCAGAAGTGATTTCTAGAACATCATGTGGCATGAGGCCACAGGAGCACCTTGGTTTAGTCTTTTGTTTGATTGGCTGTGGAGGTTCTTCCCTTGACTTTGTGGTTATTGCTTAAAACAGTCTCATACTGGATTATAATTGATTGTACTCAACAGAAATAATGTTAATTGTACCTGTCAATAAGAATCTTGTTTCCTGACTCAATATCCTTAAAGTTGATCAAATTCTAACCTTTCTCATTCACTACAGATATGCATGAACCAGATGATTGCTCCCTGTGTAGCTTGGATGTTGGAGAGCCGTGGTGATTTAGGGAATAGCCTAAAAGTTCCTTCAGGGGAGAAGCCGAGCCATGCCATGGGAATAACAGAGAAAGTTTACAATGTATACCACTGTGTCCTGGTCCCCAGGTTCTAGAATGGAGTGGGAGGCCTGTTGTATAAAGCCTATATTTATGTATAGAGAGAGCCAATAGGTTTAAAACTTAATATTGAACAGAAACAATACATGGATATTCAGAATAGGTGAGTTCTCTGGGGGAAAATAAGTCGCTAGGCAAGATTACTGAAATACACCCACTTTTTTTACAGGAAGGCGATACTACGTTCTGTTGGTGTCATATATACAGGTTGAACAGAGCAATAGTTTGTTGTTCTTTGGGAATGTACCTCTTTCACCACCACAAACTATGGATTTACCTTGGATTCAATTGGGGGGGGGCAGTTAGGATTTTTTTCCACCTCATCATTTTCTACTTGATGCAGTTTGTTGGAACAGTGCCATGAAACAATGATTCACTGTGGAGACATCAGCTCTGACAGGAGAGACCTGGAGCCATCCTGGTGCCCACCTGTGTCTGTTCCCATGTGCCCACCTGAGTACAGAGCCATCCCTGAAGACATCTTTTCCTTTAATAAAATCAGTCAAGTTTTTAGCCCATAGATAACCTCAGCATATCAGCATCATGTAGTTTGTATCCTCACTGCTGGAAAAAATCTCTTCTCACAGTGTGAAGGAAATTTCTTCCTTTTCTTCTTGTTCTGTTTGATCCTTGAACAATGTGCTAAATTTCCAAGTTCTCCTATTTTACAGTAGGAATCACTGCCCCAGTAGGAAGTAAATTACAAACCTCAACTCATTTCAGATAGTTTCCCAATATTGATTTAGAGATGATCATAGAAACGTGAAAGTAAAAGCTTTAGAGCTATGTCATTCCAGAGGTCTCCCATTTCTCCTTTTGCTATGGTAAACTTCTATAGAATGATTTAAATAATTTATTTGTACAGCTTTCTCACTATTAAGACTTACTTTTGTCCTCCAAATATACTAAACATGTCTATCTTCTTCCATTTCTATCCCTTTTTAGTCTTCCTCAGTTGCTTTACACAGAAGAAATAGCCATAAAGCAGTGATGTTCAAAGGTTTGCCAACAACACATAAATATTTATATGCACTCCATACTGAAGACTTTCCACTGAGCTCAAATACACGCATAATGCAGACATTTATATATAATTTTCATATGAAAGGCCCAATAGAGATGAGATAGTTTCATGCTGTCTTTCATTTAATACACTGAGCTTGAAGATCAATGTTCCTTCATTTTGCCTTTGAAGATTTATATTTGCATTGGCTTTTTGTCTTTGCATGTAGGGTTCAGTCACAACGATGCTTCAGAGCAGTAGCCTTCTACCTCAGGAGACCTGGTTCCAGTCCTTATCTAGATCAAACACAGGGAGGTTAGTGGTCTCGTCATGCTCTCTAGTGGCTGCTTCTCTGCTGAGCAGCTGCCATGCTCCAGGGAGGGCCAGCTCTGGAGCAACAGTGATGCCACAAGTCCTAGCAATCCAAAGCATAAAAAGAAGTTGATGGTAGTTCTGCCTTGGATCTAGTCATTTCTCAACCCTGTCTTAATATCTTACCACAAAGAACCAGAGAATATATATCTCAATGACAATCATACCAATTTTATTTTTAATAATTCAGTATCCGGAATCAATAATGGCCAAACTGACAAGAAACTGGTTAACAAATCTTTTTTGCAGTTATTTTCCTTAGCCTTACCTAAAAATTGAAAAGAGCTATTGAGTTGAGTGGGAATGGCCTGGCGGACATCAGTGGGCTTTGAACAGTGAGGTCAAACATATGCCTGGTTCTCACTGGCACTAAATTTTATGAGTTTTCAAATTGGTATAGGGCTTTCCCAGGGACAGATTTTTCATGCATTTTAGAATTATCGAATTGCTGCTGAGTGGGTCCTTGAAGTACAGAAATAACCTACAGAAGTTTATAAGGGAACTGTACTTGCAACCTTTAAAAATCTCAGAGAAAGCTTTGGTTCAAGTTCTACATGACAGTGCAGATCAGAATTATTTCCTGAATAAAAAAAAAGAAAAGCAATGGAATAAAGCTGAGATTCAGCAAAAACAAATGAATCACTCCTTTCATCATACCTCTGGCACAGAGAAACTACTGTCTTAAGGAGACCATAATTCTGATTTTCAGGGTTACTTCAGTTTAATGTTAAAATACATGGAGGGGCATCTTGATCGACAATTTGGTTTCCATTCTAGTCCTGCCCAGTGGCATGACCCCACTTCTCCCACCTGCTGTAGCAGTCTGTTCACACAATTCTTTTAATTCTCAGATACTGATGACCTTCTGTTACCCACCCTCCACCATTCCCAGTGCATAGGGCTGATGGGAAGGCTCCCCTTCTCTGCAGGCTGCGACCAAATGGTTTGTTGACTTTCTTCCCCCACAGTGGGGGTGATGCTGTGGGGGCTTAAAAGAGAAAAATAAAAGTGATTCTTTCCATTTGTGGGATGTAGGTGGTCAAGAGAAACAAAAGCCCTTGTAGAAGTTTTACACGAGATACACAGATGGCTTCGGGGGTGTGGCAGACTCTGTTGGTGTTAAAAGGATGAAGGAAGCCAAAAACGACTTGTGACAGATGCTTTCAAGCTATGGAGTATTTAAAGAAGATTGAATTAACTTTATAAATGTTAGGAATGTTTCCTAACTAACTTCAAGTTTCTCTCGGTAGCTGCATTCCCAGATAAATAAGACATGAGATATTTCCTTCTAGACAAAAAGCATATACGGAGATAAGTAATACTGGTTTCAACTTTGAAAAAACTTCAGGTGGAAGACAATTAAAGCTCATTCTCCAAGGAAGCTGTCACACAAACTGTTAACCAAAGGAAGCTTCAACCATTTATTAAAATAGTAGTCTTGAATGGGGACAGAGATGTCATTTAAAGCCTCACTATGACCAATGAGAACAAATGCTTCATAGGCCTAAAAGCGCATAAAGTCTGAATCAGTAAGCATGTTGGAAGATAGATGACCAGCAAGTAGGTACATTGGGTGGCTGCTGTTTCAAAGACACATTTCCTACTGATTTTTTTTTTTTTTCTGGATAAATAGTTCATAACTTCATGAGAGTTGAATTGCTCGGACAAAAGTGGTAGAACAGCTACACACTTTGAGTCAGAGCTGCTAAGAACTGCAGGAGAGTTTGGCTAAGGCCCCGTTAAAAGAGGCTGCACTATGGGATCCTGCCTCAAAGGTGCTGACAAGCTGGAGTATTGCAAAGGAACTGGAAGTGTGGTTACCTTAGAAACTGGAATGAGAAATTCTCTAAGTTATGAACATGTCTGAAAATTAAAAAAAGACAATATTTCTCGTTATTAGCAAACAAGGCTAAAGGGTCTCTTTTCTGAAATAAAGACAATTTTAGTAATTAGCAAACTGAGATTTTTATTCTTTGCCACAAAAAGGGAAGGGCTTCAAGAAGGACACAAACATTCATACATATAGCGTGTTATCTATTGACCTCCTGGATTTCATCTCCCTATCCTTTTTCCCTCAGTTCAGTTTATTTGGGATGGGCTCTTACAATCTTGGTTAAAGGGAGGACTGCCAGCATCACTGAACAGAGACAAACTGCAGTCCTTTTTTGCCTTTGGCTGTGATGATTCTCCTGCAGCAAGGTGCTTTGGACAGCAGTTATGCCTTGGAGGGTGCTACATGCTGGAAAACAAGGAGTCCATTAAAAACTTTGAAGTTGCAAAAGAGCTTTGTTAAATTTGTTCTTAAAAATAGAGTTAAGTTTAGAAGGGAACAAATGCTGTATCTGACCCTCAGGTATCTCCTCAAACAGGAGGATAGTCTTGGAAATAGTTCATAACTGGAAAACTTGATTTCTCGTTGCT
This sequence comes from Psittacus erithacus, assembly GCA_009867235.2. Classification (NCBI taxonomy): domain Eukaryota; kingdom Metazoa; phylum Chordata; class Aves; order Psittaciformes; family Psittacidae; genus Psittacus; species Psittacus erithacus. The sequence continues at coordinate 2,387 of WYDI02023839.1, read as the reverse complement.
CACTAGGTCTAAAATAATTCTAGAAGATTTAGCATTGTGAAAATTTAAATGCTTATAAATGAGCAGTTTTCTGCAATTTTTCCTTTCAAGGCCAAATATTCAAAAACTTGGGGAAGAAAATTGTCTCTGAAATCCCAGTTTGATGACTACCTGCCTCACTGTCTAAGCTAAAAATAGTAGGATTGACATAAAAGTACTTTGGACCAGACGTACAGGACTGAGATTCCTAGGGGCAAAAAGGACAGAGGAAGCATGTTTCTGCCTGAGAAGCATTGGGCTGATCATCCACAAAGAAGTCCAAATATTTGCTTGGAAATATTCTCATAGCTTGATAATGTCATGCTGGAAAGTCCACACTCTGAGTCTCTCTACCCAAAAGCAGACGTAGCGCATGAGTGAGCATCTTGCTGCCAGTGAGTCACCTGGAAGGCTCATCATTAGGTTAGAGCATCGAGGAAAAGGGCGATTGCGGTTTATACTGTGCAGGATTACTGTAATGCCATCATTTGGGCAAATACCTAAAAAAGTGCCTGAAGCAGTGGATTGCTACATTGCTCCCTGGTTATTTTTATTGCTTACTTGTCTGCTGGATGCATGTTTACAAAAGCTAATTAGAGTGGACTATGTTGTTTACAGTGTTAGACTTTAGAAGGAGAAAGCTTACTGTATAATTTCTTTGTCTCAAGTGTGTTTCAGCGGCGACTGCTTACAGGGACCTGAAAGGAGCCATCAGGAACAAACTCAGCAATTATTTTAACACAGATAAGCAGTCCAATCCCCTAAGAGGCATCATGAAGTGTCCTCATGCTGGTTATCTGATACTGGGGTATACAGAGTGGAGATTTCTTTCTGTATGTGCCCTGTCACTTTGGGCTACAGTTTGTTTCAGGCCACTGGGTTTCGCATTAGGTTTCAAGATGAGCAACATATGTAACAGAAATCAGAACTAGCAAAGTCACGGCTTTTGCATCTTGTCCTTTCTAGCCCGTTCCATTTAAAGCTTAGAAACCAATTCCTCTCCCACAGCAACTTTTTAAACTGCTTTTGTGGTTTCATATAATTTCTACCAAGGTTAGTAAGAGGTGAATCAAAACTGGGAAAGCAAAAACCTTCACCTTTTCTTTTTATTCTACAAAGGCAAATAGCTGTAATCCAAATATGTTGGAAAAGAGTCTCTCTTTCTCATCTTCGCCACAAGAAGGTTATGTTTAGTAGTCCTAAGGTTTCAAGCGGGGAACCCTTGGCAATGAAGAGAACCAAGAAATATTAGAAGTAGATTCAGTCCTACTTTGCACACAGAGCAATTAGTGCTTCATGTCCTGAAGTTTCACAAACTTCAGAGGGGTCTGTTCAATACCTGCCAGTTATGGGGATATCATTCCTGTCCAAATCCTAGTGAAGAGGATGGAGAGCTTTATGTTTTCCAGAAAGGCCCTTTATCAGGTAATAGCACACATTTTTCACCAGGGCCTTCACGGGAAGACATAGAAACAAACAAAAGAGGTTGGAAGGATTTGGGAACTCTGCTGGCACTACTGCTACAGCTTCAGTGGAAATCCAGTTGAATTGAAACAATAGCAAAGAACTGGAAGCATATAAAGCAATTCAGGATATTTCCATTTCCAGCCTACATGCTCAGTCCCAGATTCAAATACCATGGCTTGTACTCAGCAGTCTAAGCAGGGAGGTAGGGATAAAATAATAATTTCCCTTCCTCATGCTTTCGTTTTGACAATCCAGATTTCTGTTCCAAATTTACTCTTTGTTGCGGAGGTTGTAGCACAGAACAACATTATCTAAGGGAGAGAAAAAAATCTGCCACCAAGACAGTGCAAGAAAGGGAAACTAGACTTTGATAAATAGTAATTTGCTTGTGTTTGTGCTTTCAGCACTTCACACCGGTGAGTTTAGCACCACGAGAAGCTGTTTTAGCAGGTTCTCGCACTCTGCTGGTGATGTTAGGTGTGCGTAGGTAGAGGGTCAGAAAACTTTGGAAGCTTTTCATGTTGAGCTGTTGTGGAAGCCAGTGAAGTCATTTTTGTTGATTAAAATCCAGGTTCCTTTTTTGAAGAAGGATTTGCTTTGTTTTACTTGGGCTGCTTTTATATTGATATATTTTTTAGACTATGCAACTGATTCTGGAGCAGATTTCGATATATGTAGCACTGATTTACAACAGCAAGGTTAATGTTTTATTAACATTCATTTGTTGTCCCATAAAATTTGGTGGACTTGATTAGGATATTCTGGAGACATCTCACTTGCCTTCCCAATCCTGGAGAACTTCCTTTCAAACATGAGCTGTGGTGGCTGGCTGTGCAGAAAAAAATGGGGTAAAGGAAGAATCACATGCAAGGCTGTGGAAACATGTCCCTAACAAGTATATT
>WYDI02023838.1:0-109072 GCA_009867235.2 Psittacus erithacus | reverse complement strand
TTTCTGAGCCTCATGCTCTGCCAGGGAGGAGGGGAAGCTGGGAGGAAGCAGAGACAGGACACCTGACTCAAACTGACCAAAGAGGTATTCCATACCACAGCACATCATGCCCAGGATGTAAACTGGGGGCAGTCACCTGGAAGGGCTAGATCACTGCTTGGTCAGGCTGGGTATCGGTTGTTGGGTGGTGAGCGGTTGTATTCTCTCCCCTTGTTATTTCCCTTATCATTATTATTATTGGTGTCAGCAGCAGTGGTTTGTGTTATACCTTAGTTACGGGGCTGTTCTTATCTCAGCCTGTGGGAGTTGCATTCTTTCCATTCTCCTCCCCATCCCTCCAGGAGCTGGGGGGAGGAAGGGGCAGGGAGTGAGAGAGAGACTGCGTGGTTCTGAGTTACGGCTGGACTTAAACCAAGACATATGTATTCGAGCTTCTGCTAGAACGTATAGTTACTGCTACTAGGGCTTCAATTGTCTCCAAGTGTTAAGATGAGAAAAGCCCCATGTCCTCTTTCTTTATACCCCTTTCAGCAATGGAAATCTTTTCACCGTACTTTTATTCAAACTACTACAAAGCTTTCCTAACCTCTCTGCTTCATATTCAGCCTTTTAAAGATAGTCTGTATGTAACAGACTGGGAAATACTACCTCTATAGAGACTGTTTCACAGGCTGCACAGTACTCGAGTCACATCTTTGCCTTCAGGTCATCCCATGTTCCTAAACATCCAGACTTACAGCACAACATTCCACTCATAGAGAATCAATGGAAAAAAATACCATGCGCTGCCATTAATTCTCACATCAGTTGTCATCTTAGAGACACAATCTCTCTAATTGTCTGCCTTTGAAGCTTCCAAGAATAAAATTAGGAATAAAGTAACACGCCTGACAATACAAGAATAACAACATTCAACTATCTCTGACTCCCTATAAACCACCCAATTCCTCTGAAAACATACAGCCAGGAAAGGTAAAACTAAAATCTATTACACCTTCACTAAGCTCATCAAACTTTCCCTTAATTTTAAAAGCAAATGTTCCTTTCAAAAGCAAGAGGGAAAAAATGGTATAGTATTACTTAGCAGTGAACTGTAAGAGCAACCTTTTAAGTATACAAGGTTCTTCCCAGCTCTCTTACAAATAAACTAATACTAAAATCCTAATTTAGCTTTCAAGTATTAACTATTCACCATAAGATATCTTCTGTTTATTTATTTGTTTATGAATAAATGGAGATACAATCTGCACAGGATGAAGAAACAAGGTGAAAAACATACAACAAAACAGTCGTTGCATTCAAAATGTTTTCTACAGGAGACGTATTTTTGCAAAGAAATAAAACATGAAACCAGTATGAGGACTGGTCAGATGGGAAGACACTCACTGGAGGAACACTGGATGTCTGTGTACATGCGAAGGCAACAGCTTGGTAACAGGATTGTGATTAAGATACTCCGGAAGCAAGTTGAGTTTGTTGTATAGGTCAGACTAATTTTTTTCAGTTACAAATGATGGTATTACAAAATACTGGTGGCCATACATTTTTGCTGATTATGAAATACATTATCTGTGACTGAAAAGAAAAAGTATAATTTCTGGTGCCTCGGAAGAACGAAGCGACCATTTTTTGATGTTCAATGGAAGGAACAGAGAAAGAAACATATATTAAAGGGAGAATACGGAAATGACTGAAGCAACAGGGAAATTTCCCAGGGATGTTTATCAATTGCCCATTCAAAGAAACTCCAACAATGTTAAATGACCTTTAGTGATTTTCTTCCCATTACAGGGTAACAACATCTCAAAGGCTACTGCCCATCTTCTTACCTACTTGCCTTGGCTCTGCACAGTTCTCATGAGAAGTTCAACAGTAACAGCTGACTGGCAAAGGTGGAAGGCAAAATAAATCTTAAGTTTCCTGCACTTCCAGAAGACTAATGTGCCAGCTTGCAGCCACCTTTGAAAACTGTCTTGTTCCACCTCCTTGCTCCCAAACATGAGGTTTCAGCAACCTCTTTGTTAACAGAGCTTTTATACTACCTTCTAAACAGATAAGCAGAAGAACCTTCCAGCTACCCCAGTCCTGTTATTTCATTCCACTAACTTCACAGCATGGGACAGACAGGACAGATGACAGACTCTGACAGTGAAAAAACAGCTTTACCCCATTATGTGTGCAGAAAGGACATAGCTGTATAACTAAAAATCCCCTGGTCTCAGTAAATTCGCTGTTCTTGCAACAGACATACCAATTTCCTCACTTTGCTTTTAGTCTCCGCTACTGGTGGCTATGCACATTTTGAACATCAGGCTTCCAGGATGTTCTTCCCTCAAGTATTGCTCTCCTTAGGAAACCTTTCAGCATGCATCACGATTATACAGGAAAGTCTGCTTTCACCACTTTTCATTAGGGTATCTATTTCTTCCCTCTTTATTTACCTTTGACATAAATGGTAAATTCATGTAATTTAAATAGTAAATGGTAAAAATTGTCAGTTTATTCCCCCTTCCTTTCCCAGCTATAATTCTATGAACAGCAGTTCCAATTTCATCATCTTGCTTTCTGAACCCCACCAATGTTTAAATATTTTTTGCTGTTCTACATTTAGCCATGCATAAAATAGTCATGTCAATGTCTGGGGATTGCTCTAGTTCCTCTGCCATAAACAGGACCTCTACAAGAGGACAAGCCCAATGTGACACATTTACAACGAAACCAACCTACAGACAGAGAACCGATTTTTCAGGCAAATAGTAACTTTTTTTTTCAGACTAAATCTGAAAATGTTAATAAAATTTCCTCGTCAGCTAGGATTCAGCTCCACGATTGCCTAGTGCACCACCATTCAGAGGTATTGCCACCCCTCCAGACTGCTCCACTTTATCAGCAGTGCCCTTGTGTCAATTTTTAGAAGCGTTAAGAAGAGATTCTCTTAAAAATGCTGTGAACTGCAAAGTTTTGGTTTTAAAATACTTCATGAACTCTTGACTGTTTCAACAAAATTGGCTTAAGCACATGCCAATTAAAACAGAATTTCGCTTAGCATATCATGCTGCATTTCTAAATGCTCAGTAGCTTTTCTAAATGCTGACTAGCTTAACACTTAACAAATGATGTAGATTTGTCAGGTCAGATTAAACAGGGAAAGTACAGAGATAGCTTCACTTTCAAACATGAGTGAGTTTATCCTTACCTGTTTTGAGATTTCACTCCTTTTCCAGATACTCTGGAAACAGGAATTTGCTGTATTTTCCTTATATTCTCCCGTCCTGTGAGGAAGCAGTCACCAGAAGCGGCTAAGGAATTTTAATCTCAAGAACTTTCTGGGGCTTTTCCAGTAACTATCTGTGCTTGCCTTGCACTTTTTCATTAATTATTAACCACATGTAGCACTATGTTCATTAGCCTCACCGGGCACTTTTTCTCAACAAGGGGAAGAAAGAAAACTTGTGAATTCACTCAGTCCACAGGCATTTGGATGGGAGGGACACGGGACTTTTCACATACAGAGCATCGAGTAAAAATACACTGGGTGCCAATAGGAGGTGGAAAGGTGGAATAGAAAGACCCAACAGCCCCAGCCGATCTGAAGCCAGGGAATTACGTTGCTGAAAACGTCTACATACCCGAGATGCCCGGAGATTCGCACTATGAAGCCACCGGGGCAACCCAGGACACACCAGCGCCGGCCCCATCGGAGGCAGCGTCTGTCCTGCCGGCACCCAGGGAAGAGGCTAGCCAGCGGTCCCCGGTACTGCCGAGAGGTGGAACCCTCACGCTGACAAAACGGGAGGCACGCTCCCCTTCGTCGGGAACGGGACTGAAGGGAGGGGAAGGGGACGGCACTGACATCCCGCTGCTCTCGAGGTCGGCCTGGCCCCGGGCTTTAAGTAAGCGCCGCCGTTTGCAGCAGGTGCCCCGGAGGGGGCTGGCAAGTAGCCGGCCTTCACTGAGAGCTGTTTTACTGCTGCTTCACCATTAGACAAGGCTCAGGGTGCAGCCCTGCTCGGCTGCCTCCATAAAACAAAGCAAACCAAACACAGCGAGAAAACCCTCGCGTACAACGCAGCACTTGAGCTCCCACACCGACCCGACCTCCATCGTGCGGCCCGTCCGTGGCCGCCCTCTGCCGGGCTAGCCTGGCTTGGACTGGCCTCCGAGGCGGTGGAGGAGGAGAGTTGGAGGCATGGAACAGGGAGACGGGCCCTCCATAAATGGAGATCGCCGGCGTGCCAGACCCGGCTTCTTTCGGTTGTGAAATGAGGCAAAGTCCAGGCTCAGACATACTTATCTATTCATTAGCTTACTTTTCCTTTTGGAAGACTGTTTCTTCTTTTGTGCTGATTCACTCCAGGATTTAAAGAAGGCAGAAATGAAGACTTGGAATGAGCAAAATGGGATTTCGCCAGCAGAGGCTCCAGTTTGTTGGAAGGGCTCAGAGCATCTCATGGGACACTAGTTCCTTGGGTCCTGGGTGAGCTGGTCACTGTGGCGGTGTGTGCTGCTGGGAAGCAGGCTCCTCAGGGATGCCCCAGGGCCAGACTGGGATGAGCACCAGCAGCTGAGTTGCTCTTCCCATTCTTTGGATTTAGATCAGATTTAGATTTTTTTAGAATTTGACTTAGGTTAGATATAAGGAAGTTCTTCACTGTGAGGGTGGTGAGGCACTGGAATGGGTTGCCCAGGGAAGTTGTGGCTGCTCTATGCCTGACGGTGTTCAAGGCCAGATTGGACTGGGCTTTGAGCAAGCTGGTCTAGTGGAAAGTGTCCCTGCCCGTGGCAGATGATTTTTAAGGTCCCTTCCAACCCAAACTGATCTATGATTCTATGATTATCTCCCTGCCTGACCAGCAGTGAATGGCTGAGGAGAGCCTTGTCAGCTGCCCTGGTCACCCCAGGGCCTGGCGTGCCTGCCCTGGCACAGCCCTCTCTCCCTGCAGCTCCACCAGAGTGTCCAGTGAGAAAAAACCACAGTGGCACCCCCCTTTCTGTTCCTCAGTTCTCACACAGGGGCGGAAATGTTGCATTTTACCTGAGAAAAGACTTCTCAACACACCCCTGCGTATCCCTCAGCAACAAAGCTTTGAGATACCCATTTATGCACAACTTTTAGGAAACCTGCTCCTGACTTGCATATGAGCAGTATCTATTCCCAGTCTAGTGCTAGGCATAAGCTCGGCTCAGTCCTTGTCATTTACGACCTTGTTTTGGGGCTGAATGAAGCTGGACACTACCCTTGTACAGCTTCAGGTCCTGACAGGCTTTGCTCTGCTGTGAACCAGGCAGCACCTCCAGCAAACCCTGTCGGCGGCAGGCTTGTGCAGGGGGAGGTAGCTGTTACAGACATTGGAGGCATCACCTTCTGGGTGGTAGAGAGCAGATTCAGTGCTTATTACATGGGTATTTCTCCAAAGGCAGCCTTAATTTGGTCAAAAGGAGCCTGCTTTCTTGAGCTTTCCTCAGCTGTTAGTGCTAGCTCCAGTTGTTTCTTTATGGCCCACGTGTGGACATGGGTACTGGGTCAAGTCAAAAATCTCTCTAGCTCTTAATACTTAGTAGTGGACATGTAGGGAAAGACGAGTGCAAACATGGTCTGTCAAGTAATGATTCTTCCCTTAAAGACTGCTCCTGGCACTGGGTGACGTGTCCTGTGGACTTCCAGAGTGAAAGATGGTATTTTTGTAGTCAGTGCCCATCCGCTGAGTTTTCTGCATCATGGTGCTTAAGCCCTTTGTGAACCCATGTGAACTTTTGCCACGTGGTACATTTCATGTACAACACTAGAGCTTCCACAAGCAGTCTATGAAGAAGTACTTCTGGCTTTCCTGAACACTTGCCCCTGCACGCTTCAGGTGATGGCCTGCAGTGTTTTTATTGAAAGAGATTGTAATAAAATGTTTTGTATTCTGCTTAGCTGCCTATATTTTTCTATCAGTCAGTTATACTACCCTCAGTCTATGCTTTCTTGTTGGCTGAACTGTCATACTATCCTGTTTACTCTTGCTTGTATCTCTTCCATTTTTACTGCATCCTAAGCTTCCATTTCTGCTCCTGTTGTAGGAGTTCCTGTTCCCTTATCAAGGACAGCAGATGCTAGGGTTTTGTTTGTGAAGATGTGCAAACAAGCAGGAGGATGCTATGCCTTCTCAGGCACAGTGTCTTCTCTGAAGTGCTCTGATATCTAAAGCAGGCCAAATGCTTGTTCCAGCAATTTATTGTAAATGTTTGAGGCAAACTTTGTAAGCCTTCAACAATTTTCACCCTCGTTCAGCCAGCTGTTTCCACATGCCACATAGTCTAAAGTGAAAAAAACTGATTTAATTATTCTACCCACCAATTCCGTAATTATGAATTTGTTTTATTCCATAACTAGCTCTGTGGTGGGGTAATTTTTCAAGAAGCTCTAATCCTCACAGCTTGCCTCATTTCTGTATTTGTTTCTGCCTTTGGACCTGATTCTGAGAGTACTACAGTAACTTGAAAACAAAGAGTTGCTAAGAGCTAAGAGTCATGCAGAGCACATGAATATCCTGAAGAAGTTCAGCAGCAAAGAGAAGTATTACGGAGGAAATCAAATACTGAAGTACAACTAAAGTATTCAAAAGTAGGATGTATCTAGCATTCTTTGTGGGGCAATGAAATTGTACATTTTCAGTACTGAGTTTTAACCATTCTTACCATTGTTGCAGAACCATACTTCTACCTTCCTTTTTTCTTGATGGCAGTATTTTGGCAGGTTGTAGAGAACACCAATTCCATAGCTATTTCTCTGCTTGATAACCCAAAATACCAATCCTTACACCTCTGGAGAATGTGTTTCACAAGGCAGATAAAATGGAAGGCTTTACCTAGAAGTGTCTTCACAACTTGTGAGGGAAGAGGAGGGAAACTGACTCTACGGGACTGGCAAGCAGCACTAAAGCATCACACCACTGTCTTCACTGTGTTCCTAGTCATACTCAAATCATCATTTGGACAATACTGCTCAAGAGTAATTCCTTTCTCTGTTCCATTTCCCTCCCAGTCTAGCTCTTCTGAGTGAGAAGAGCTTCATATCCAACTGCAGATGAGTTGAGCTTCAGAGCCCATAAAGCCAGGCTGTACTTCTCAGAGCTGGCAGCTGTGTTTATAAATTCACCTTCCTGCTCCCCAGTTACGGCAGCAGAATCTTGCAGCCAGCAGATGGAAAACACCTGATTATAGCAAAGCATACAAACCTGGGTGACCAAGTGTCGTAAGACACTGTTAATCACAGCTCAGTGTCTTGTGATGAACTGATCTTTGGTGTTAAAACTCCTGCTAGTATCTGTGCAAAATGATGAGCAATTACAGCAGAATGTCTTCAGGCTAAGAGTGTGCATTGTGAGTGTTACACAAAGTAATTTATTTTGAAGCCTCAGATGTGACTAATCACAATATCTAATGAAAATCATATAGCTCTTGGACATAGTTGTGGTTATTGTTAGGTTTTCAAATACTAATTAAATTGTGCTCCAAGTTAAGGAAGGAAGACGTAAGATTTAGGATGCAGAAGAAACCGAAATTAAGGCAATGTAGATATTTCAAATGAAGAAATCTCTTCTCTCCATCTGCTGATATTGTTACTGAAGTTTCAAAGATGTTAGACAAACAGTGCCCGAAACACAAAACAATATACAAGCTGGACATTAACAAACCAGATTCAAGCATCACTAAATTAGCAGTAGCATAAACCCAAAGTCATCTAAAGTTCAACTTACTTGAAGGGAAATGGCTCAGATGGTGATGTTTTTTTCATCTGGTTTTGCGGGTACAGGCTGAAGCAGCAATTTGGTGTTAAAATATACCTAACTTTAGAGTTCTGCGTATCAGGATAAATGCTGCAGTACATGCTGTAGAACACTAGTGTGATACAAATTTACTCATAGCTTTAAATGCATTTAAGCTGTTTTGCCAGGTGAACTTCATGCTAGAAGGCTCCATGTGGGATCAGAAGTCTGATAATGTCTATTGTCCTATGACTAATGTAAAAGCAATGCAAACCTTCCATCAGGCAATTAATTCAAACCTGTACCATATACCCATTTCTGAGCAAGGCTAATTTCGTACTGGTGATGTTCTGATAGCACAGGAGGTACCTGCTGTTAGTGCCTGTTAGTACGATTTCACAGGTATCATTTTGCACTTGCCACAGTTGGGGGCAGTTTGGACAAAAAGGCACACAATACTGCCCTGGCATTGTGCATGACAATTGATGTTTTTGCTGTGCTGCTTTTTTTTTCATGCATTTTTTCTATTCCAAACATAATATATACAATAAAGTAAGGGGGGGTTCTGGGGTTTGTTTACTTTTGTTTTTTTCCAGGTTTGTGTACAGTTATAGTCTTTGACTTTTAGTGATCACAGAGGGGGCCATTTACAGTGTTAGCACAGCTGCCTTTAGCTAAGCAAGAAACAGGCATCTTCAAACCTTTTAGAAGCAAGCAGTCCCCTTTGTTTCAAACTCAGTGAAAGAGGAAGTTGCTGCATGCAGGACAGTAAGCTCTTCAGCACTTCTAACGTGCATCTCCAGACAGAAAAAAATTTGGGAATATCAAACCCCTGAAGTACTCTGCCTTTATGTGCTGAATTTCATACTGCTAACATGTAACCCATGCCCTAGTGCAATACAAACTTGCAAGAAGACATAGCATGCAGAGGTCTTCTGTAGCTTAGCAAGGCAGAAATGGGAAAGGATTTGGTCCAATAGAAAAGTGAAACATTTCCAGCCTTCTATTATTCTATCTGCTAGAAGAACCGCCAATCTCTCCTCACCACCCCAAATGACTTTTGCAAGCAAAAACATATTTTGTGCAGATGTGCTTTTCCAGCCAAATGTTGACGAACCACTTGAATACAAGAATCATGGGGGTAAATAACTGCGTTCAGAAAGTACTACTGACAAGTTTTCTGATATAATAGCTATTAGGCCAATAAAGTACTTTATGCAGAGTGTATATATTCAGTGAGTTATGGCTTTGTTTTATGCCCCAAAAGGTTCTCATGGTGTATTTCCTGATTTGACTCTAGTAACCTTCCCAAATGAATACTGTAAATATCGTAACAGAATATCCCCAGTAGTTTTCCTCAAACAAAAGGAGTGGTCAAGTTATTTAAATAAAGGACAGTCTGTCCTTATTGGAATCGTAAGACAGAACAGCCAGAATACAGATACCTTAGGGATTCTGTTTTCCTCTTAAATCTTCTTAAAGGCTGTTTAATGTAACCCACCCCGAATAACCCAGAATTAAGGCAAAAGGTACATCATGTACAGATACAACCAAAAGACAACATTCATTCCAATATAAAATGAATAGCATTGTATTAACGTTTATTTCTAATTACAAGAAACAGAATATCAGTCCCTTATTTGTACAAAAATACCTGAAAGATTACAATTAGGTTCACAAGCCAAAAAGCTATTTACAGTATGAAGCAAAGCATATTGAATAAAGGTTTTGTCTCTTAAGTTAATACCTTTTGCATTCCCTGAAACTTTAAACTTTATTCCATTTTACAGTCACTAAATCTTGCATTGTGACAATATAATTTACGATAAGCAAGTCTTGCCACTGGAAAGGTGCATTGATTGGTCAAACTGTCAGGTATTTAGTGCAGAAAAAGATAAGACAAAACATCTAAACTGAGGCACGTGTTTCTTCAAGATTAATTAACAAATAAAAAGTTTTTTGTACTTTAACACCTATCGTAACATAACTTAACTAGGAACCCCATTACCAAAATGGTTTGGCATTTTCCTTCTCAACATATTCAAGATTGCTACATGAAGTATTTATTTAGAAAATAAAATCACAGGCAAAAAGATAAAAATTCAACAGGCTCCAAAACAACCCTGAGCATCCCCTTTACATTCATGTCATTTAAATACAAAAATAAGAGTCAAATGTCCTTCAGTCCTTGGTATTCTGAGCTGGCAGCCAGCTGAATCTGTTGGAAAACTAAGGTGGCATTGACTGTTTTCCAGCAGAAAGAAGACAAAGCAGTGATCTGCTTAAGTAAGATTGTTGCCACTTTGAAGGTGGTCACTTTCTCAAAACAGCTCACTTTAGCTGGGAAAAGTACAAAATACTAAGTCAACCATCTACATACAAAAATCATGATTCATAGTCAAACTTTTATTCTCAATTTAAATAAGATGCAAGGTTTTTTTTTTATAAATATGAAACACTGCAAATACTATCCGCCTACCGGGAAAAATGCATGGTTGTCACTAAGCTATGTAAACAGAAAAACTTAAAACTACAGCATAAATGGTCTTATTAAACTGGTAATGTAGTCAATACAAGTATTTTTTTTTTTCCTAATAGGGGCCAAATAGACGCATGCAAAGTGAAGTCAGACTTAAGTTAGCTTAATTTCAAGGTTTTAAAATACATTGTCTAGAAAGCAGGAACACTCATTTTACTATGTACAATTAAAAACAAAACCAAAAAAACAAAACCAAAAAAAGGTTTCTACTAAAAAAAAAAAAAATCAAGTTTCTTCATTTTTAGTATCTAGACATAAGATGGAAAAAAATACTAAATGTGTTCTGTAAACTAAAATACAGTGTTTCTATACCATTGACATAGTTATAAGCTGATATGGACGACTCAGGCAGGTTATGGTTTGTCTTAAGCTATTCTCAACACTACGTGAAGACCTAAAGGTGTAGAATTGGTTTTACTTCTTTTACCCTTTCAGATGGCTAGGATTTCAAACCCAGTGGCAAATATTAGTAAGGATGAACTAGCCTGCGTAAATCATTTCCCATCTCAAGAATGCTCCGTTCTGCACTGCACTCTGCAGGTTCCCAGGGAGGAGTACTTCTCGCCATGGCTAATTGCATGAAGCACTGGGAAGTTAATTCAATCACAGTTCCTGCACCAGCCACGTTGCTGAAAGAATGATATCTGCAATTGGAGGATCAAGGCATCTAACTTTAATACTGATTTATCATCAGAAAGTGTTATTGTGTAAACATTAAATAATTGATTTAAAAATTAACAATAAAGTAGTTCTGATGACAAACCAGCACCAGAGCAGGATACATGCTTGTCTGCCATAGGTACTGGCGTGCCTTAGTGTGTACGACACAGAGATCACCAGTTACCTCAACAGATGATACTGCCAGCAGCTAGTTTACAATCAAATGTGTTTCCATTCCCAGTATGTTCTTTCTCACCATGTAAACTTTCATGGCCCTACGGAAAGCAGAGGGGGTACAGTCCTTTTTATGCCCTATTCCCCAGGAGAGCTTTGTGTCACTGTAGCTTTACTATATGGAAAGCTCTTTGAAACAGTCTGAAAATTCAAGGAGCCATAAAGCTAAAAACACTGTTTTGATTTTTTTTGTTGTTTTTTTTTGTCTTTTTATGTTGTCATACTAAGACTACCTGCAGAAGAATCTTCTCACAAAAAAATGGTGGTTTCAAATACAAGTGTAGTCATTCAGTCCTATTCTATTTTGTAACAGTAAGTTTCCTCAGGAAAACAGTCAAAAGGCTGTAAAAAACAAACCACCACTTCAATAATAAAAATTTGTGCATAGAATCTAATACAGTCTTTGCATGACTGGATGCCACTAATATGCCATCAACATACTACAGCCATAATGCTACAAGTCAACAGTTTTAAGAGTACGTATATGGTTGTATGTTCTTTTAGAATTGTATCCTCATTTGCTTCTTCAAAGACATCTGCAGATCATCGAACCTCAGGTCTCCAGAGAAGTTTTGAGACACACGCGCGCGCACACACACACACTTCTTGATTTTCTTCTAGATTCTTTTAGGCTGAAGCATTCCATACATTTTAGGGTGCAGATTAATACCCAACTCCTGCATGAATTTTAAAAGCCACATCAGCTCCTAATATAGGCTGCATACAATATCCGAAACAAAGTAGGAGTGCAAAAAAAGTGATCAATACAAAAAGTAAACACACTAGTCTTAATTGTCAAGATTATTCCAGGGCAAGAGTTCTTTCAAAGATTTCTCTTCACACTTGTTCCTGTTAAGTGGCCCAGCCAGAATAGTTTCCAGTTCTGCTTCAAATTTACTCATTGTTTTACATACCCTCCCCCCGTTTTTGGGATGCTGGGACACTCAGCAGCAATCACTCTTAGGTGTTAGACAAACCAGCAATCTTGGTCTGTTGGCACCTGTCGAATCCATCCCTTTCAAGAGTCCCAAGGTGCATAATATTTTTATTTATTTTAACCAACTTACAAATCTGCCAATTCCCCAGTGTCAGCATTCTCTTACAATTACTCTTCTAGCAAATCCAGTCTTCAGTAAGAGTCAGATTTGAGGTCATAAGGCCACTCGAATGCAGTGGTGTTTGAGTTTGCAGGGCAAGACTCCTTTGTTTAGTTGATAGAATTCAACAAGCTGGATTAGATCACTGAATTTGGTGTTCCCATCATCCAGGCTGAAAAATATCTGTCCATCATCTTCACACTGGGGAAACAAAACATCCTTTTCAAGTTAGACTGCACCTGAAGAGATGCAAGCATGGCAAAACATAAGAGTACAAGCATGTGACATAAAATAAATGATGCACACTGCCCAGCAACGTAGCACCCAGAGATCTTTGAGAAACCAGGCGCAGCACTAGAAAAGAACACATGTTAACTTGACTTGAAATGTTTTGTTTATGAAAGTGAAAGCTTGTGGGCAGAGGAACTGAAAGTCACAGAGACAGCACTGTTCTTCACTACATAAACAAAAATACTCCCAAAGTATTTGTTAGCAGCTTGTAAAATTGGCAGGCAAAGCAAGGGTTTGGACCAATAAAGAGGTTACATGATCTTAAAACTTCTTATGCTACTCTTGATCAAGATAAAAATCACATAGGTTCTTGACATCTCAGTGTAATGCTATTTTAAGCTCAACATTACTGGATAACCTCCAGAATAAAACTTCTTAAAGTTTCCCTGAGTTACTCAACATTTGCCTAAGTGACAGGGAGACAACTGCCGCTGATGTTGCTGTCAGTCACAGAGAACAAGTTCTGTGCATTACTTCTATACCTCAGTGACTTACACTAGTTTTCCAGGCAATGTTAACAAAGAATTTTAATCAGACATTTGACAATTCCAAAGAATACATGCTAATATACTTGCTAATGGAAACATCACGGTTAATTACATCAGTAATTAATAAGAGGTTCTCTTGAGATGTTGGCAAAGCTTCAAGATTTAAAATTTCTTTTTTTGTCATCAGTCTCAAAAATAATCTACTTACCGGCAAGATCTGAAAATGCTTTATTTTCTGATGATGGCACAGCGTAAGTACAAATGCCTTTGGATTGCTTTGGCTGTCCCGGAGAAGAAACAGTCTAGAAAAGAACATTTTTAAGTACATGCTGAATACTACAGTCCATTTATTCATAAATAATCAAAACTACTATGTCATTTTGTGCTATTGCCTAACTCTTCTTTGGTGATTCCATAATGAGCAATTTGCTTTCAGTTTTTATACCATGGATATGCATAGTAACAGATGAAGAAAACAAGAAGGGAAAGACACATGGCAGTAGTTCTTCCCCTGTGAAAGTATGAGGCTTTTCAAGAGTCTCTCTAACTGAGCTTTCCATTACTGATACGTACTCTCAGGAAGAAAAGTGTTTTCATTTAACTCTAAAGCAAATCTGGATTTCTGCAGAAATGGTATCTTGCATCAGCTTACAGAAATCCAGTCTTAGCAAAATTAAGTTAAATGACTACAATTGCACAGGAACAGCTCAATATTTTCTTAAAACACCAGTTAACTAGCACCCACATTATCAAGATGTGGAAAACACATACTGATTTTTCCTCTAAAACACTCATGGGATTTTTCCCTCACCATCCCTGGAAAATGATACACTTTAGGAGTATAGCTAGCAACATCATACACTATGTCACTTTTAAGTTGACCCACAAAATTGAAGCCCTAACTCAAATACCTACTTGGAAGAGAAAAAAAAATCTAGTAAAAAAATGTTTCCTCCCCTTGCCATTTATGAACTAAGGAAGAAAAACCTCTCCATGCCAGAGGAAACAAGAATATACCTTTGGCATAAGGCTTACAGTGCTAATCACTAGTGGATTTGTGAGACTGCCAAGCACAGTACTGGGGCAGGCCTCAAGCCCTCTTAATTGCTAACCACTAAGCCAGGAACACACTCTTCCAAGGCTGAGTTGCAAGAACTGCTTGTAGTCTTATGCACCCAAAAGAACTTCCTCCAGCTCCTCAGAACTGATTGAGAAATGTCAATACCACAAAAATGCACCATCATAACCAGGGTCACTCTAATACTCAGAGACAGGCATGTC
The DNA here is from genome assembly GCA_009867235.2 of Psittacus erithacus. Lineage (NCBI taxonomy): Eukaryota > Metazoa > Chordata > Aves > Psittaciformes > Psittacidae > Psittacus > Psittacus erithacus. The sequence continues at coordinate 94,731 of WYDI02023838.1, read as the reverse complement.
TTGCCACCACCGGAAACCACTCCTGGTATTTGAACATTCCTTTTTAATCCTAGCAAGACCAGATGTGTGGAAAAGGGTCCAAAGACTTTGCAAATTAGGATCCATCTCAGTGAGATGGATCTTACCTGTCCTGTGGTTACAGCATTCATGCAAGTATCTCTAAATTATCTTTCATTTAGCCATTTCATAAGGCATGGTAGCATAAGCTGGTGACACAAAAAAAAGCTCAGCACAACTGATCCTGCAAGTGTTTACTCAACCTCTGGCAAGCAAAAGGCTGTCCACATAAACAATGACTGCTAAGATAGATACATTCACAACAATAGTACCGAGAGACAGTCACATGATAGCACTATCAGCTGCCTGCATACATTGCAGAACATCTTACATGAGCCATGAGAAGACTGTTAACTTTCTACCTACTTTGTTCAAGAACACATAGAGCAGGAAAACACAGGCAAGATTCTTCTGTCCTGTAAACCATGATCCTTAGATCACAGAGCACACTTCTGCTACTGACCTCGCTACAGCCAAACTAACCAGTCTTCCCGTTCCATAGTCAGTAAGCTGTCTTACACCACCTCAGAGGCATTAACCTATTTATGAAAAGCCCAAGAAAGACAGGCAGCTAGATTCCTAAGGCAACACGTCAAAATGAGCCCAAAATTGTAAAGATCTGCAGTGTGAGAGAGAACGAGAAACCCAACAAGTCAGCAGCACTCCTTTGTTTTCTTAGCCTTTCTTTGTTTGATCGGGTAAGCTAAAACCCAATATCCCTAGCCCAGCAAAAACCCCAAAACAATTAAAAACCACTGCTTGATGAATATGTACATGCAATAGCAATTTTTCTCTAATGTATGTCATTCTTCACAAAGATTAGTGATGCTCCTGAATCAAAAAATGCCAAAGAAACGATTGAACTTAACTCTCCTGAGAAGCCAACACTGAAATTTCTGCCTTAACCCTGACAGCAGTGACATTAGTGAACTAAAGGCAACCATGCTCTCCTGCTCTTCCCATCCTACAAATTAAGAACTGCTGAATGCAGTTTAAGTACCTTCCCTTCAATAACCATAACTATATATAAATAAGGGAAAGAGATGCTCAGAAGATACTGAAATCTCAACTGTAGATGTTTTAGACAGTGCTGGAACAGGTACTTTCATTTATTTGCTCTAGAACAGAAACAGATAGTGAGAAATCATTATGAACTGCTCTGGTTAATGCAAAAAGAGCACAAATGGCTGGTCATAAAATTGTAGGCAAATAGCTAGGGTACAGCTTTGCCTGAAAAATAGGTCCTCAATGCAGATTACAGAAATGAATTACTTTCCAATTCTAACTTTCTCCAAAATTTGATTGCTTCTGTTGGAAAAAAATAAAAAAAGTTTAGGTGTATCCTTAATATTTTATTTTTCAAAGTAAGGGTTAGAACTTACTCCTACAAACCCATACTTTGACTTTTTGAAATCCAGGCAGGTTACAATGGGACTACACAAGAACCAGTTTACTCAGAAGTACATACATACCTGTTAAACCCCTACAGCAGAAGCTGTGTTCCTGCCTAGAATGCCTAGCATCAGATCATAAATACTAAGCAACAGGAATACCTACCCATCTACAAGCCCTTGCTGCTTAATGATCCTGTGAGATTCTTCTCTAGAGATTCTGCCGTGAAACCAGTGCTGTGTCCTATGAATAACTGGAGGCAAGAGGGAAAAGAAGGAATGAGAGGTTGGTTAAAACCATTAATGTGCAACAGTTTATTCCACACACTGATTACGTAAACATTTTAAAAGTGGGTATAGTTTTGTTACATCATATAAAATGTCTTTCATCATTCTATATAAGAAATGAATCAATATGGGGAAAAGTGCACCAGCTGTTGCATCTACTTAATGTATCAAGTAGAGAGGCATTATCTCCATGTATCTTGTGATTTGCAGATGTACAATTAGGTTAGCGAGAGAAATCTATTATAATATGGCCTTTTCATAGCTTCTTGAAAATGCTGGACTAAACAATTCTTAGAATACAATGTATAAGCTAACCTGTTAAAACCAAGTCTATCTCTCAAATAATAAAAAGCACTTTAGCTTGTGCTTTCAAGGGTGGAGTAACCCACCAATATTTTTATGGGTTTTGTTTTGCTGTTTTTCAAATGGTATTTTTAAATTCTGTTCTGAATAGAAACACAGACTAGAAACAGAGTATATCCTTCCTCTAAACTCTCCAAGATATTAATATGCAATTTCTTGTTATTTTAAGAACCTTACAATCTCAAAGAGATGCTCAGAACTCACAGGCCTCAATTTTACGTTACTGAGTTATTATGGAATAAATACTACTTAAGACTTATTTTTACTCTTAAAAGATTAGCAGATCACTCATTGACTTTCCTTGACTAAACCGAAGGATTGACTTCTGGATTGTTTTAAATGGAAACACTTATGGAGTCTCTATTTTTTATAAAATGAATTTCAAAAGATTAATATTGAAGAAAAGTTTGAACGCACCTTCAAAGGCAAACAAATTCCTTCTACTGGTAATGACACAGAAACTACTGATAAGTATAAACACTCTATTTGACATTGAGGCATTAATACTCCATGATTGTATTAAGTATGTGCAGTCCCCAGTTCATATTGTCCCTATATGAAATGTAACTCTTATTTACCCACAGAAGCCTCTGATACTACGCTTATGAACCAGCAGAATTTACCTGTACTCAGTGTGGAAGGATGGAGTGGACTTTGGCTACCCAAGATGTTCATTCTTGTGCTACGTTTCTACAGAGAAAATGAATTACTGTTAAATCCACACTAAAGCCTCAACAGAAGAGAATTAGTGCACATGCAATACAGATTTAATTTACAGGAAACTGGGGGCTGGGCAAGTTTAATGCAAGGATGGAAAAAAGAAACACAACTTTGAAGGGGGCTAATCTACAAGCAGCAGCTCATTTCAGCTGGCTTAAAACACAAGCCAGATGTTAATGGTGAAAGCTCAGTATCTAAAAATACAAAAAGGAAAGAAAAAAAAAAAGAAAAAGGAAAAAAAAAAAGACAGAAAAAAAGAAAATTCTGGTATGTTTCTGCTCAGGCAAAACACCAGGCACTCAGTAAATCAAGCAGTATTTCCCTCCCGTACATAAAGCACCAGCTAATGCTTCAGTAATGACTCCTGTTCCCTAAGAGACGAGCATGTGGGAAAACTTGTACTGCAGCTGTCTGTCCACAAGACACTATAAACAAGTTACATCAGTTTTCATTGCAAGAGGTCCTGCCTCTTGTATATTCTGCAATTAAACTTACTGGGAGCAAGCCATTAGTCAGAGCCCCAGCCTCTTCCATGTGGGGAAGCATTTAATTTGACATATTCCTCCTCAGAGACTGGTTTTGCAAACTGGCAGTAAAGTTCTGGTGGGTCTGCTTTCCCCCTCAACTTTCCTCTGGACACTAGGGGGACAGAGAAGCAGTGGTAGAAGGTTGTTGTGAATGTGACAGTTTTGCTAAAGATGGATATTGACTTTCAGATCTGCATGCTTGCAGTGTGATTGCTTCAGGTCGGAGCTAAGCTATACTGTGACCAGCACTGCACTAACATCATAGCACACTCTGTGTTTTGGCTCTCAACAGACACTTACTAATTATAAAAGTAGAAAAGAAGAAAAGATAGCTACCCTCCAAGCATGTCCTTCTTCCAAGGCAGCACTCTGTGCTTCAGCAGGATTTTCAATAACTCTTCCTATTTGCCCCGAAAAATCCATTGCTACTAGTGAGTTTTCAGATACACTTCTCTGAAAAGGAATTTTCACTTGTTTCAAAAAACAGGGAAAGAAAAAATCCAGCTTGAGAGTTTCATTTCAAAATGTTTTGGTTTCAGAAGACTGTCCAAAGTTATCCTTCAACAGCACAGAAAATACATCCCATTTTTTAATCCCGTCTAGAAGATTTGCAGACACAAAAATAGACATTTTTTCTCTTTAGGCCGCAAGAGAGGGAGAGGATTCAAAGGTTGAGAAGAAGATCTATATTGCTCAAGTTGCCCACTTGCCCTACTGCCATACTCCAGTTATTTTCAGGGCCAGTTGGGATCCAAATACTGGATCTTCACTTTTAGATAGCTAACAAGTCAGCTCCTGGCCCAACATATTTTAGGAAATTTACGTGTTAGTTTTGCCAGACCTAAGCTGGCTTCTGCAGACAGCCAGATGTCTCTGTACTGTACATCTCAAAGTGCCTGACGTATCCAAGATTTTTCAATCATGTGGATCATGTAAGCCTAAGATAATGGAGAGCCAACCACATAAACTGTACTCACGCAAAACGTGAACTTTATATTGATTTGCTACACAATGCTGAATTTACATTTCTTAGCATAAAATTTTCCACTTTTAAAATGCAAAAGCAAATGTATCTTTTTCAACATCATACATTAATGAGGTAAAGGTCATTACTTACTACTGGAGTGGAAAAGTGTGGAAGCATGGCTTTTCTCTGCTGGGGAATTCTGTAATTCTGATACAGTAGCATTCCATACTGCCAAGAGAAATGCAAGGTCATTAGTATTCAAATATATACCCTACGTAAAAAACTGTAGTATTTCATAATACCTTACACTGGAACAAGGTGGTACCAGTTTATTATTTTCCTGATCAGAAGCTGTCCCAAAGCAATTTGCATTGAGTGACAGTGATTGGTAGGTGGCAACAGAGCAGTAAATATGCACGAGTTTTATTTAAGACAGTGCTTTTACAAGCCTGAGTGAAACACACAGGTAATTTCCACCACTCTTGGCTACCACCACATTTTCCTTGTAGAATACAAGCTTCCAGTTGAGGTCAGAACACTTGTATTAACTCCCCCTCTTCCTACCCTCTAGTAATGTGAACTTAAAGAAATGTCTGCATAAGATGTTCAAACCCGGTTTTCATAATGATAAAAAGTAAGAACCTTTCTAATTCACTAGCTCTTTTAATAAATTTCATCAAGAAATAACACTTTTGGTACTTTTCTATAAAAATAAGGTGACTGAATTCAAGTCATGCTCCTCGCTGAACATGATAAATTTTAGCAACACTAGTAACTAGCACGGTAGGAAAACACCTACTCAGTGCCTTCCCTAGAGGCACAGAGCTGAAGTATAGCAACATTACTTACTGAATGTTCTAACTGAAATGGTATAAATAATTTTGTAAACATGGTAATACATGACCACAGAAAGCTAAATCAGTAGGTATATAAAAAGGAGGGTCACAGCCACAGCCTTGGGGCACAGCCTCAATTCTCCCTGACTATACACCTTTAATCATCTTTCAGTGTTCCTCAAACTTTTTTTAACTAATGTTAATTGCCTCAGGGTGAATGTTCTATATACAGAAATTACTGCTTTACAGTACCCTGTATGAGAGATTCTTCCGAACAGTCACAGCAAGATGCATGCCTACATATTTGGTAAGAACAGTTAATGCTGTACACTGGGGAAGTTTTTCTTTGCCATTCAGGAATATCAGTGCCTTGACCAGTGTATTCTTCAGGGGCGTCTTCAAGGTACAATTCACTACAATTTTCTGATCCTCTGTTTGAGCACATTCCCCACATGCAAAATTTTGTGTAAGTAAGGAGAATAAAGGACAGCTGAGAAGAAGCACTGGGACTAAAACTCTTACCGTAACTGTTAGTGTGTATTACACATAAGTCAAGTCAAGTAACTGCAGAGTGGATTATGATAGCCAACAGAGATATCAGCTCCACAGAGATTAAATATGCATCTCGTAACTGTGATTGCTTCTTGCATCTTGGCCCATACTACTGCTAGTGCCCCTGCTTTGTAACAACTTGATTTCTGTACTACAAAACAGAATCTCTTACGATTAATAAATAAGGTAATACTTGGAGAGCATGCAAAGAGAGATGCTCCAGTTTGGAAGGTGACCACTTCATGCAGATGGAAAAGAGGCATTGTGTTTTCATACCCACAGGTCTAGGAGTCTGGTTTGCTTTCCCTATGCTTACAGGGTTTTGCGTGATGGACAGTTTGCATGGGGAGAGGAACAGGTAACTGTAGCAAACCACTGTTATGTTTTGAGGATAAACAAATGAGATAAACTATTCTGAAAGGGAGTGGAGGAATAAACACTGACCTCAGCAGCTGCAGGCAGCAGCCATGCCCTCATTTCCGAATCTGAAATTAGCTGTTTGCTACCCAGAGAGCCAAAGCTGACTAAGTTGAAGGTTTTCCATCCTATTTTGGTGGACATGTATATAGCATCAGGTGCCACAGTACCACTTTGTGCATGCCTCTATTTTTTATCACATTTTGTATGTTATGCTTTGGCACAAATTATTAGACAGTTGGGTAACTGTGCAGAAGAAAGGTGAGATTTTCATGGGTAAAGACATCTGTACATATTTATTATATATATTCCCTTTAATATGAGGGATGACGTAGTAAGGTACAGAGAAGAACACAGTAGTTTTCAAGGCAGCATCTTCAGGGAAAGATTTAAAGACAAACTTAAAACTTCTGCACATTTCCCTATGAAGATCAGGAAGTTCCCTGCTTCAAAAAGTGCGTAAGTCAAGCTGCTTCTCAGTTCCTTCCACGCTGATTTTGTTTCAAAAAATCTGTGAAGCCTCCTACCATGTTATCAAGTAATCTCATTGTTTCCTCCCAGATAGGAATAACTTTCGCCTGGAGACAGGCTTGCTTATTTTTGTTACTTTTTAAATAGAATCTTCATAAAAAAAGAAAAGACTGCAAAAGCACTAGACAGAGCTCCGTTCTAGTTAAAATAACCACTTACCATCATCAAAACATCTTCTTTAGCTATGTATAAACTTGAAAATACCTTGTTAAGCTGTTTTCTTGATTCACATATCATAAATTTGGCTCCAAAATGAAAATTATATTTGATTCATATATGGAAGGAGTTGAGCTCAGTTCTGTGCTAAGCTTAGAAGGGACAGATCTACCAGGCATTTTGCTCTTAGCTGTGTCATTCTGGAGGCAGATGATGTTTAAGAACGTATACGTGTCTTCTCATGAACAAAATAATGAATGCAACTTAACTGTAAGTGTAGCTCTATTCCCATAAAAGTGATTAGGTACCTTGAGGAGTCGAAAGGCAGTCATCCAGCATGTCCTGCTTTGCTCATCTTCAGCACACAACAACCTCAGTTCCTTAGTTTCATTTCGCACTCTGTTGGGCTATAAAGCATTACAGGGAAGTCAGCTACACTGAGCAGAAAACCAACACCACTGTCAGCTGACTGCAGAGTAAAGGCAGGTACAGTATTAGTCAGAACTGGCCAGAAAAAGCTCACATCACCCTGAATTACAGCTCAGGAGAGGCTGAGCATGCTTTGAAAGAAATCACTTTCTCAGCTGGGTGCAGTAAGATAAACGTCTTATCTTAGTGCCTGCTTTGAAATACCCTGCAGCCTGGCAGTTTATCAGAACAAAGTTCTCATGCCATGTTAGAACCAGAACCAAGGCATTTGTTCTTTGGTTTTTTATTTATTTATTTAGAACTCTGGTAAGTTTTATGAGTCCTCATTTTGAGATGAAGAACCAAAGTTTCTGTAACAGAAGTCTGCTCCCATCAGCTCAGGATCCGTCCCACAGCCAGTCTCTACTAAGGCAAAGCCATGTTGTCTAGCTCTGGAATGGCTGCTAGGAAGCAGACTATTTCACTCACTGCTGTCAATAAAATCAGCTCCCACCCTTATTTTCTTCTCAGAAAATTACATGGAGCTTTGAAGTACTTTCCAAACCTATCCATCAGCACAGCAGTTTTTAACAGTTTTTAAAATCCTCAAAGGCAACTCCTGATTCGTGTTTCCATTCTGCAAGACAACCATCTTTAAATAAAAACCTCTTGCCCACAATAATAGTGCAGTTACACCAGATCAGATCTTGGTCCTTTGTTGCTAAGTTTTGGTGCTTGCTGGCCAGAGAAACTTTTCTATTCAATTAGAGTACATGGGGGAAAAAAAAAAGGATTTCATCTGTGGGGTGAACCAAGGCCACCTCACAGGCACACCATGCTTCAGCACTGAGCTGATCTTGCACTGAAAATTTCCCAAGCCAAAGGAGCACCAGCCAGAGTGTTGAAAGTGTCACATAAAATGATGGCAAGATTCACAGGACATGCCTGCCAAATGAAAGACGTTAAAGATCAAGTCCTCATGACAGAAATGCTTGCAGAGTTTTACATACAAATCCCATTTAGCTGGGGGCTGGGAGGACTCCAAGCTACCAACACCATCTTGAACTTTGGAAAAACTTAATGAGAAGAATTACCTTTATACAAAATCCAAACTCTGCAGGTGCATTGTACAACTTCTTGCCGGCTATCAACGAGAAGATATTGCTGTCTTCTAGGTCAGCCAGTAATTGCAAGTGTCTTGGCTCCTGGGGAAATAACGTGTTTTACCATAGGTAAGTGTAAGATTTTGGAAGATCTTGCTACTACAGGCTTTACACTCTCTCAAGACCAAGCTCCAACAGAGGGCAGCGTAAGAACACTGTTCCGCTCTCAAGCTGCCTGAAGTGGACCATAGCATGTCACCTTTTAAACAGCCTAGTGGCAGAAGGTGCTTTGTGCTAGAAGCTGACAAAATACTTATTTGAACATATCACATTAAAAATGACACAGACTATTACATTGCTCCAGAGAAATCTGACAGTTCGATGATATAAAATATTGTTTAAGGTATCATTTAAACTAAATTCATGTGTTTAGAGAGCATGATTTCTCTTGCTAACTTTCTTAGCATGACTTCAGCAGCCACAATGATGTTGTCTGGCTAGTTTGGTTTAATTATGTAATAATGCCGTATAGCTATTTTCATGCACTGAGAGCCCAGGGCTTGATTGTCATTTGATTATGTCTTGCTTATCCTTTTCTATGCGTTAAAAAAACGGAATACTGCGTGCAGATATTTAAAATCCAGCAAAAAATACCCACTGTAAAAGCAGAAAATGCTTTCGCATGCTACTACTGTGCAACTTCTTTTTTAATCTTACCTTTGAAGTTCCTTTTGTAGAACAATAAAGTCCAGATCTCCTCAAACACACGTACAATTTCTTCCATGATTTCCTACCCAGCTCCTTCACATGCAAGAAACCTTGAATTTCAGGGCAGCTACTGGAGTTTAAAAAGTTCTGTTGGAGAGGAAAATGTAAATGAGGCTCATGTCCTATGGATGGATCATAAAACTGTCACTGTGTTTGCAGAACACAGAAGCAAATTGCAAATCACTTTGCTGACTTCGGGCAAATTATGCTTAAAGTGACTGAGATGTTTATACTGATCTATGACCAAAATGGATATTCATGCTCCTCCTGTTCCATCTACCTAACTCCTCCTGCCACTGACATCTTCCTGTTCTCTGTGTCAATACTTAAATCTCCAAACCATTTCTCTTTATCCCTATTCTTCTTGCACTTGGCCTGAGGGACACAAAGTACACTTATTAATTCCTAAAATAATACCTTGTCACAACAATTCTGGCAACTAGTCTGACTTGGAAACATTGGCCAAGATCTGCAAATTTATCCTGAAGTTTTAGAATGGGAACAGCCTATTTCAGGATTTCCCACGTTAAAGTCTTATATATCACATGCACCTGACCCAAGAGGTATGACAGACAACAGAATATTTAACTCAAAATGAAACACAGAGCAGTCAAGTAAGTGTCAGCAATTATACCAGGCCTCAAGATCCAGAAGTATTTAAGTTCTTGACATAATTAAGGGGACCACATATGGAATCATTCGATTTGTGATACATCAAAGGAATGAAGTATTAACTATGATTAGCGAACTGATGGATTGTTCCCTTATTACACTGGGCCAGATTTTCAAATGATAGACAGCTTGCTTAGTATGTTAAATGCCGAACTCATAAATTCAACAGCAGAAAGAGAAATGCATGAACCTGGTTGGCCTAGGTGCTTCTGCAATTCTTGAAAGTTTTGTTTTGGTGTTATTTGCTGGACAATGCCCAGAGAAAAGAAAACTGAAAATCGATGCCTCTGTCAGAATCCTTAGTTGCATTAAAACCTAGCCTATTTTCCCAGTACTCCTCCCTCCCCATCTCAACAAAAGAGTCAGTACAATCTGCAAACATGCAAAGTGACAGAAATCAAGCTAAAATCAGTTATTTGTATGCATACTTTCTTTATCTATTTGTGCCTTCTGCTTTATAATTTGCCTGTTATTCATGACACTGTCTTCCAGGCATCAGGGTGTTATATTCTTAACACAGTACTCTTTATAATAGACTGTGTTTTGATTTGGCCTCATGAATTGAAAGTCTCCCACTTGAGGAGAAAACTAAAGTGAAAAAGATTTAGATTACAGGTTTTAGAACAGAGTGCTTAAATTGAGAGGTTTAAGTGAATGAGTTATGGGTCAAAGATGTAGCCTACCCTTCAGCACCATCCTTGGAGGCCAAACAGCTGTGCCAAGACTGCAGATCCTTCATGAGCAAGCAAGAAACTATACAGCAACATCAAACCTTGTGTAAAAACTCAGTGCACGTGCTACTGCCATGCAGATTACACAACTCTATCAACATGTCAGGTACACATCCCTGTAATTTAACTTGGGGAGCTTTAAATGGGATTATTTTGCAAATACTACCTACAAATTCCCATAATGACTTGGACTTACTTCTTAGGGAATTACTTTTCTATATAAAATAGCAGGTAGTTGGCTGAACCATGAGGAAGTTGGTCCTTACTGCTAACTCTTGCCAGGCCCAAACATGGGACATAAGAAGAAAAAACAAAGGCTCTCACCATCTCAAAAGTATCTTCTAATGTACACACACATTTTTACACTTTCTCCTGTGCTATGATTTGGAGTACAGACAAGAACTTCTGTATTTATAGATATATATCTGCTGAGACTGTTTTAGGAACAACACTAGGAGGCCAAACCAGGTATCCACAGACGAATGAATATTAATGAAACAAATATGTTTGAACACAGCTATGAACACTTCATCTTTACAACTTACACATCAATGTCGCTGGGTAAGATCTCTGTCAGGTATTTTCAGCATTAGTGCTATACGCTAACACGCTACGCTGGTCTTTCTCCGACCAGTTATTTCCAGACCTTTGAATTCTCCCTCCCTTTCTCTCAACCTCCCCCCTCCAGCTCCAAAACTTTCTTTTTTCATACAGATAACTTACAGTACCTGCAACAGTTGTGACTGTGGGATACTGCCATTTGTCTGCTGGCACCAGGCAACCATTTGCTCTGGAAAGAAATTCTAGATACAAAAAAAGAAGACAATTGGAAGTCACATTATATTTCAACACTCTTACACTGAAAACATGGAATCTTCTTCCAGTCACTAATTTATTTAAACTATCACTCTTAACCCAATTTGGAGATCCCCTGACACTGAAAATAATACTAGGGCTTTCAAGTGCAGCTCTTCCCTTCCTTCTGCTCACCAAACGCCCATGCAGACAGAATGTGGATTTTTAAAATATCTGATATGCAGCATTTCATAAGTGCATTCCCATCACTTCCACTTCTGCGGAAGGCTTTCAGAGATCTCTAACAGCCTCTACTTTCTAGGAAAGGACAGGATGAATGGTGCTGCAGGTTGGATATGCAGTGACTCCTTGCTTATTGCATATTCTGCCACCAGATTTCTGGCCTTCCCTCTCCATCCAGAAAGGCTGTTGGGCGAACAAACTCTCTGTAATGCCACTTGCCATATGGAAGATGCAGAACAGGAAGAATAACAAGTTTTCTCTACCGTCACAGGGGTAAGCTGGATGCAAATGCCTTAAAAGAAGTCTTAGGCAGGGATGCTGCACGACCTTCAGTACGGATATCTCTGCTTTCAACAGCACTCTCTTTCTAGCCAAAATAGTTTTTCAATGCTGTATCTGCGTGTCACTAAAACCTGCTGAGTCCCTCAGAAGGCTCCAAACAAAGTGCCATTTGCAGACCTTAATTATGAAAAAGAGTTCATGTGTTACTGTGGCTTTCATCTGGCTGTTGAACAGTCAGGTTATGCTCAGAGCTTGAAACCCTTCAATCTGTCAAGAGAAGAGCACTTTACAAAATCTACCTCATATGTTTATTTTTCAAAGTAACATAAGAGAGCCCAGTATTTTTTCTCGTAATGATAGGCCAGCATACATTCCAGGAAATGAAATAATAAACAGCATTTCATGCAAATGAGGACACGTGCAGTAATTAGGCTCTGTGTTGCATACGCTGCTTCATGTGCTACATTTGAGTAAACTCAAAGTGAACTTCTACTTCCTTTCTGCCATCCCGCAAACACAGAAGCAAGCATTGTCTAGCACCCAAACAGGTGCTTCTACAGAGCTTTTAGATTTCAGGCATCCGGTACAATATCTCATTCATACTGAATCTTTGCATGACAAAGGTCAGACAGTTTTCTTACTGCTACATCAATGGCTTGACTTCAGATTTATTCTTCCAGTTCCCTTTTTCATTTGCTACATTTTAAAATGCCTATGTAATTCAGCACAATGGATTTACTATACACAGCAATTACATTAAGTCATTCTTGAAGTTTTTAAACATTATTTGAAGTATGAAGACATGCAGAAATGTCTGAAATAAAACAATGACTGATTATAACAAGATGAATCACAACTAAAAGGTTTCCAGTTTAGAGCATTCATCACTCTTCAGGCAGTATTTCAGGCTTTAGGGCATAAAGAGAAGGGATGAAGAGGAACCACCCTTCTGCCAGGTAAGTTGCAAAATGTATTATGAAAGCTAACATTTACCAGCCTCTCTTGAGCAGAAACAGTGCCATATGGCAACAGCTAATGCAACGGATAGGGAGCTTTCACATTCTTACACCAAAAGAATGATTTATTCTATGATTGCAGGAGCCTGGGACTGAATGCCAAGCATTCTGGATTTTACTTCCATGCTCTGCTATTAATTAAAGTATACCGCATGAAGCCAATGTGCTAGCTCCTATGACACCAAAATTTCTGCACAACACTCAGATTTCCATAGGTTATCAGACGGGAAGACTGGCACAAGTAAAAAATTACAAACACTCCCATGTACAGAAATGTTTCACACAGTAAGTTGAGGTACAGCCTCTGAAACAAGCACTAGCAGGTGACAAATGTACATGCAAGCACAAGTGCAAGGATGCAGCAACTGTACATTAGTGTCTATGAAGACAGGAATAAATTTATCATCTGCAGTAACTTCAGCAGTAAATCTTCATGTGACCTCAAGTATCTTTTTCTTCAAATACCTGACTGACCCAAAATCTGTTCTCACCTAAACTGCCTCTGGATTATCCTTCATCAGCTACCTAGAAGGGCTCCACCAGCTGACATCAGTTCATGCCAACAACCAGTCTTAACTGTTCAGATAAAATGTGAAAAGTAGTCCCCACATAAGCAATTACACTGCAAGCAGTTTAAAATGCCAACATTCAAAGAATCTCACAAATCCAGGAGTAAGTACAGCTATGACATACAATACTTTTCAAACATAGATATACATGAGGACATAGGGAGGACAACTTACTGTCACCAGAAAAGAAAGCAGAGAACACTAGTAAAGCACACCCATAGGTGAGACACTGTTCAACATATATGACAATAAACTGGAAATGCCTTAAGTACTTTAGGGATCACCCAGAAGAGGTTTTTTTCTAAAGTATTACCATCAGTAGTTAAAAGGTTTGGATCCTGCACGCTGTGCAATCAATTTGCTTCAAATAAAGTAACTTTGAAGATAATGAGTAAACTGCATTTCTGATTGTTTTTCTTAAACCAACAGAGATTTCCGTCTTGGTCACTCTCCAACATAACAGCCATTTTGAAACAAGTATATTTGGTAACTTGAGGTTTTTAGGCTGGGAGGAGGGTACAAGGAACTTAAAACATCAGTTAAAATTTCTTTGGAAGGAATTCTGTTTGTTGGTTGATGTTTGGTTTTTAATAGATGTTTAAGACGTAGCAGGCCCAGCAATGTTACTGCTCCATCCCTCTCTCTGTGGTGAAAACAAGGAAGTAACGAGACTCACCATGGGATTTTTAAAAAATTCGTATTTTGCGTAATTCTTCCTGAACAAAAATTTACTTTCACTTCCCATTGTGGACTCAACTTGGACTATAAGCTCATGATCTTCCAAGCACCTCTCTGTGGAAAAAGAACATGATGTTAACACACAGCCAACCAGCAGAAGCAGTGAGACTAACTTTCACAGAACAGGAGTAAAACAACCCAGTGTAATCCCATTGCCTTTTAAGAAGTTAGCAAAACACATTATAGCTTTCAAACCTCACCGCCATGAAGCGTTAAAAGGAACTAACCTAAGTATTGCAAAGTTTATTGTTACATGGGAGTGTTCTTCCAAGACTTCCTACATCAGGCCTTCATAAGCACAAACTTTGAGAAAGGAAAGAACAGAACAGAAGACTTTTTTGTGTGCAGTAGCTTAAATGATACACATGAACCTCATCTTGTGGTGCTGGCTATATGCTGTGGATCTGGAAAGGCGTACAGATTTGAAGGGAAAAAGTTGTGCAAAGGGCACCGTTAGTCCTTGAACTATCACAGAAATACAGTGTCCTATTTGATTACACTCTATAAAACCAGTTCATTTCAAGGTGAACTTCAGGCCTTTATTGTAGATGCTAGACAATGGGGTTTATTATGAAAGAGGTCACAGGATCTACTTTACAGGAATACTGACAGAGACAAATGTTTTGTACACATGACAGGGCAATTTTCTGCTCTAGATTTGGTTACAAGGTAACTCCCCATAACCACCACTGCCCTGGTCAAAAGAATGGCACATCAAAGCATGAACAGATAGCTTAACAAATCCAATTCACTGAAAGCAGTAACTTGAAGGAAGGCAACTGGGCTAAGTGTGCGCTACTTAATGAACTCATTATCTTGGCAAATCTTCAAAAGCTTCTGAGAAAATATTTAGGTGTTTTTCAAAAGCCTGAATAGTCAGTACTTTCACCCCTTATATAACAGTAAATAAAAAACAAGGGCAAACAAAAAATCACTTTTGCAAAGCCCTGTCCAACATGCATGTGACTTGCTGGCCCCCAAGCAGTTTGCAGAGTCCCTTTGCCACCTTGTGTTCCTGCATCCTTGCATTCCCACGGTTAGAAACGTCAGGCTGCCACCCAGGTTCTCTTGGGGTGTCTGTTTGGGGCTAGAAAGCAAGCAGTCGCTGGTACCTCAAAAAGCAGCAGGCTCCTGAATGTCACCTGAATTATTCAACTTTGCAGATTATTGTAAGTTCTTCGATTGAAAATTTAACCCATCTCTGAATGATCCCATTGTCTTTTACACCCGCATTTACGCTGTCAGTCACCACCAGCTCATGGATGACTTCAGCATTTAAATTGCATTTGCAACATCCAGCCTTGCTATGGATTGTGTTTCAAAGGTTTAACTGGGCTGCTCTCAAATTAAGAGCTGCTGCTTAACAAATGAGCCATAACAACACTTCTAAGGGGTAGTTATTTGACTAATGTAAGTGACAATACTGCTTTTGGTAGTAGTTAATTGAGAACATTTCACACCACCTGAGCATTCATCACCTAAATCCTCACCTTACCTAGAGGCTTCACAGGTGAAGTTTCAGGTATTGATGCTGATCTGTTGCTGCTGTCATGATTTTAAGCAACTGGTTAGTCCAATCTCTTTCACACTGTGATGAGGATGGTGGGTCTATGGGGGTGGAGGGCGTTTCCGGTTTTTAAATTACACTTCCTCCAGAAACCATCTAATTATGTTGGTATGAATCTTCACCACAGTATGAGCCCTGAAAGACCACGTGTTCTGAATCTGCCTGCTTCCGTCATTGCACAAAGTTGCGGTCCTTGCTTTCCTAACGCACTAAAGATTGCTCACCTAAGGGCAAGTATAAACCACATCCTGCTCATTCTCTCCTGAGGAAATGCAGTACAGATGGACGTTTGCCTATGTTTTTTTGTATTTTGATTGTTCGTGTGTATAAATATTCCCAGTGCCTGTTTCTTAGACAATTCAGGCAACTGACCTAGATGTCCTTTTTTCACTAAATCAAGACCCTTGTGAGATTCTGCGGTGATACTCCTGCTGATTTAATGTTTACATTTTTATTTTGATGGTGAAAGCCATCCTGAAGAAAAGGTGCAGCACTTCATAGCATGCGTATGTAAAGTGGAAGCTAGCCCTGGTCAGTTTGCTGCTTCTTCACAGAGGCTGCGCACTTGGGAAGTCCTTGGTAATTTGCACCTGGTCAGTACAAATGGGATGAACTGCCACTTGATGCACCAGCAACTCAGACTCAGCCCTGCTTTGAGATTCCTGCTACGACACTAGAAGCAGAGGTGTCAGTCCATTAAGTTCAATAGGTCAGTCTATCTTCAAGTGGCATTGCTTTCTGAAGTGACCGGAAATGTCTCCTTTTAGTTTATCTGATAGGCTTAAATCTGTCTTCTCTACCTGCTTCCCAGAAGAAAAGGACAGACTTTTTATCCCCTCTCCCCAGAAAATTGCCCTGTATTATTGTATAAACTTCTACAGAAATATAAAGTGACATAAGATGGGAAAAGGAGCTGGATTCCATCATGAACAACTTGCAGGCATGGCCCAAAATTCCCAGTTAGAGAATCACTACAAATGACAGGTGGATTGATGTGTGAAATAGCCCACGCTGCTTTTGTATTTTAGCAAGTGCTCTATCTATCTGTTCCACTTTTAATTCACTCAGGTTAAGGCAAATCAAATTCAATGCACATGTAAGCAAGAAAATCTATGTACAAAACTATGCAGCAATTCTTTCTTCTAACTCTACATTTACTTTACTTTCCCGTACAATCACATACAATCAATTCTGGAGCTGGAAAAATGAGGCCTGTAGGTAGGGATCCTTTCAGTGTCCAGACACATACTATCGTGACAGTCTGTCTTCATAATTATTATTTGTGTTAATGTCCAATAGAGGTATCTCAGTTCCTATTCTGAATTATGGTAGTTAAGCATGGAGAAGTATATAAGGAGAATACCACATTTTATGAACAGGTTAGGCATATTCCTAGTTGCAAATGAAATGATGGCACCAATTCAAGCATCACAGACTGCTTAAATCTTGACCACAAAATGTTTTAAATACTAGCGGTACAGTGCAGGAGGAACCATTGCCACATGTCAAATCTAAGCAAGTCTGATGGTAGCTTGCCATAGCATTGCCTCCAGTAAGAACACAAATACTTTTTGCAGTCCAATAGCTGTTTGAAGTTATTTGCAAGCACACGTGTTATTTGGAATATGCTTGCATACATGTGCAAAGTAAGTAGTTAGGTGAAAGTGGTTCTTTAAAAACTGGGACCTAGAAGACCACCACAATGATAACTATGCAGCTGGCTTCAAAAATTTGCCCTTATCTTCGGTCTGCCCAACAGTAAAAAGATGAACTGCTTCTGCAAACTGCTCTTTTGACAAGTAATATTAGGCAAGACTAGGGGGAAAAAAAGAGAGTGAATTTAATGAAGGAACTTGCCTTTTTTGGTGGGCTTCAAGATTACTGCCTATGGCATTAAGTTGGCAAGGATGTTTTGAGTAAGAAATATTGTCTTCTGGAAACACAGAATTCTCATTGCTTTTAAACCGTGTTTCTTTCCACACTGCTAAGTATCTATTCGCCATTGTTTCACACTTACACTAGCAATCTTATTTCTACAGGGAAAAATACGGAACACTAGACACCTGGTAATAACTTTACCTAAAGTGCAAAGAGGTTACTACCTTGATCTGATAGTCTATGGGATACAAGGAAGCATTTATGCTATTGAGAAGCTAGAAATAAGCAGCCGTGTAACAAAGAATTCAAAAATGCAACCAAAACCAGGTGGATGCACGAAAGCTGGTATTTATAAGGTTTATTGGACATGTCACAGTGTATACAGTGACAACATCAAGAAATTGGATGCTGTCATATACTATATATAGACTACATATACTATATATATACTATATATAGTATATTTAGCGTATGTATGTATATATGCCAAGAAACTGGATGTTGTTGCCTCCAGTTAAATGAACTCTCTTATTCCCTTTTCTGTCCACATCCTTTCAAGTACATGAAATCTGTATCATTACACCTTTTTTGATGCTTTAAATACTTTTTTCTTTGTTTGTTCTCTTTACGCCCTCAAAGGCTGCATTACTTTCCACACAGATCTACTGCATGGCCCATGGAACAAAGTTTGGTGGCTGCTGAAGCCCCAACCGGCACACCCCATTTCTCTGGGACAGCCAGGGCCTCGCTTTGTGCTTCAGTGTGAAACAGAGGTCCAAGGCAGGCAGGTCCCCATGTATATAAATGCAGCCCGGTAAGTGTCTTGCTCTTTTCCCATCATTGTTAATTACCAAGTTATTTGTGTGTAAACAGAAGCTTTTGATTTCCTAATCAGCCTCCTGCCCGATTCATTCAGAGATGTCACACACCAGAGTTTGACAGCACAATTAGTCACCATGGAAGCTATTGTGATGTCACAAACACTGAATTGTGGCATCATTGAATGAATCTGGCAGGAGAAGGATGTTGGTTACAAAGGAGAAGGCTTCTGTTTACACAATACCTTGGTAATCAGCAATGATGGGAAAGAGAATATAGAAAAAAGAGAGCCTGGTAGTTTAATGAGCATTCATAAAACTGAAAATCTATAAAGGTTTTTAGAAGCATGTATGTGGCATATTAAACTACAGAGATAAAGGTTCTGTAATTTATACCTTCGTTCTTCACCTCGTCCTATGTCCTCAGACCTGAAAGTATATCACAGACATACACAACTGAGTGTTTCATGTTGATTTTGTAAGGTATTTCTATATTAGGAAAGATACCCAATAATGCCATTAAATCAAGATATCCTACGATTTTTATTTTCTCTTTTTTTTTTTTTTTTTTGAGTGCCATTCCACAGAGCTGTGAATTTATCTGCGTTTAACAGTACCAGTTTCGGGCATTACATCTCCAGCAAATTGTTTCCCCCTTTTTTACTTGTGTGGTTCTGACTTACATTTTTAAACATAAACCCCTCTGTTAGCTACAGATAGCATTCACAGCTTCAGCGCTGGCGATCGCAGCTTATGATTTGTCTTCCTCTATTTTCTAGAAAAGAATTCCACGTGAACTATATTGACTAATAATCCCAAACGCTACACTTTCTAAAGCGCTATTGTATGCTATGCAGAATTACAGATAGCGTATCTGAGCGATACGCATTTGCAAGCTGCACAGCAGAACCCTGCAACTAAGCAGTGCCACAAAAAAACAGGAAAAGCAAGCCTGAATAACATGAGATCCTTTCAGGTACTGTAATTAAACCAATTCACGGTGTTATTTAATTCCCCACAGTTCTTCCTCTTGCTGCCTTCTTGGAACTGTAACCATGACACCTCAATTTCAATCAGGTGGAGGAGCCGCTGCCTGGAGAGCAGATGCCACTGCTGGTCCAGAAATTGCCCGTGGATATTGCAGGTGGTGCCACCATTTTTTCCCCTGCCTCAAGTCAAGTTCAGCCAACCCCCTCCCCCAGCTCATCACGTCTAGCTTTCATAAGCGTTACTGTAGGTATGCAAAGCTGAGTCTGCTCACCCAGGTCTCCCAGCTGGTGATGAGCTGAGCTGTTTCACAGGACTGGTACTCTAAGGATCAAGCTTCATTTGCCTAAGCTGTTTATTTGCAATAGCTTCAGACACAGCAAGGTAGCAACACAGCACTGGTGTGAAGATTAGACAATTATTTTTCTTTTTTATAATAAAAAGACAGGGGATGGGAAATAAGGGAAGGACCTAAAATGGCTTAAACGCTTAACACATGAAATTGTAATACACAAAAAGCATGTATGCGACTTCAGCTAATTGTACAAAATAAAGCAGTGGAAAGAAAAACGTTCGGCTGGAAGCACATTAATACGAATTACACATATTTTATGTTCCCAGATAACCACGCCACCCCTTTGACCGTTCCCTACCTAATCCTAGATGAGGGTGATGCTCCACTAGAGTCCAGCTGTTATCATCCACACAATGACTTTTGTAAACGAGCAGCTGACAGAGGTCCCTGGCTGTCATGTCTGCTAGAATCTCGACCACTTTGCTTGTTCCATCTTCACTAAAGACTTTTACATCCTGCAACATAAAGGGTACACTTACAGATCAACAGCTCTGAACATTGGGAAACCACACAGCTATTGTAGAAAGACATCCTCTCAGCATGAGGGTTCCAAGCACCTTGGCAGCCAGGACAAACAACATGGATGATTCACTTTATAACACTTTCTCTCGATGCCCCCTTGCCCTGCTTCCCCTCCCCCCTTCCCAACACCTCCCTGCGCTATACAAAGATTCAGCAGGGTTAAGAGGACTGCATACAGGGGAGAAAGTGAGAGAGCAGGTTCTGTGTAGAGCTGTGTAAGGTAAGCAAACGTGAAACAGTATCGAGAAACTACTTGGGCAACAGCGGCTGAGAGAAATTACATTCAGTTAAACACACACAATTGTCTCTGCGAACCGGTCAGAGGCCTCCAAACATGTACAGAGAACCAGGCCGAGACCCTGAAGAGTAAAAAAAGCTCTCTTGTTCCCCACTAACTTTTGACTGTTTCGCTCAGGGAGGTCCCACTTGCAGTTTGCCGGCGGATCAATTAGCTAGCACGGTCCACATGCGTTTCTCTCCCTGCCCCAACTTCTCTTTTGATCCTAGCTTGAAAGTAGTTTGAAACCAAACATGCCTACGCTGCACATCCTAAATATTAATGGAGATGAGAGAACAAGTCAGGAACCCTCTCCCCACCTCCTGAATTATACAGATGCTTCCCTCTTTGCATTGTTCTGCTCAAGCGAGAGGCACTTGCCGCAAAATTATTTCTCTGGGCGAACGTGCAGGTCCGAGATTTAAATCAACTCCACATTAGAAGCGCTCTGCATCCTAGCAGGGGAATCTAACAAAAACCTGGATGGTAATTCGAGATGGAAAATCTTACCTCAACGGCACGTAAAAGGCAGCAGTCGGAAGAACAAGATGGCATTTTAAATAGAGGTTGCCTCTGGAGAGAGTTTGTTCTCTGCCTCCGCCGACCCTTGGTAGCCTGCGGCTGGGCGCCCGGGGTGCCGGCGGTGTCAGTGGGTGGCGGTGCCCTACCTGTCACGTAGCCCCTGCTATGGGGACTGTTTCTGGGGAGGGAAACAACTCTGCCAGAGCTCCACTCAAAGGGTTACACGCAATCTTTGCGGTAGTGAATCAAACCACACCGTGTAGACCAATCCTAGCCCTCCCTCCGACTGATGTAATCATTTCCCACACACTATCAGACTTCCAAATTATTCCCGCCCCCCCCAACCCCTCCCCAAAAAGAAGAAATTACAAAGGGAATTTGGGTTTTCTGTGACCACCCAGGGCCGTTCCAGACCCCTCCGCCAGCTCCCAAGTTCAAAGTCGGGGGGCGGGGATCCGGGGTCCCCCGGCACCGGCACACGCGTGCTGCCCGCAGCCCGGCCTGGCAGCGGCTCATGGCATCTGCCCGCAACTTCGGCGCTTCAACTTCTCCTCCCGCGGACCCGGCTCCGCTCCGGGACCCGCGATGGCCGCGGTCGGCGGGCAGCGCAGCACCGGCACGGACCGACCGTCTGCCTGCCCGCTCGCCTCCCCCTGCTCCGCACAAATTGAAACCCAGCGAGGGAGGAGTTAAAGCCTCATCCAGCCCAAGTGACTCAAACCCGCGTTCAGGAAACGGCTTCATCTGACAGCAGGGATGAGCCAGCTCTTTCAGAAGTAGGCTCGGGAGAGGAAGGGGAGAAG
Organism: Psittacus erithacus; assembly: GCA_009867235.2. NCBI lineage: Eukaryota > Metazoa > Chordata > Aves > Psittaciformes > Psittacidae > Psittacus > Psittacus erithacus. Next base: position 72,872 of record WYDI02023838.1, on the reverse strand, counting down.
AAAGAGTGAGGAAGGGGATCCCGGTTGCTGTGTCGGTGGGGAAGGCATGCATGCCGTACAGTGTTACAGCTGCACTCCCACTCCTGCCAACACTTCACCAAGTCAGAGGCATCCTCACACACACAGACATTCGGATTGGGAGGGTTAAGGGGGGGTGCTCTGGTGTACGTGTGCCTCCGTTTCTTGCTCTGCGAACAAGTCTCTCTCTGCAGTGAGCCCCCATTTCACGGGTAGCGGTGCGTCACATCCATGTGCCAGCCGCCCTGCCACAGCGCCCGTGGGACAGGGGCATGAGTGAGCGCCCGAGGGATGCCCTGAAAGAACATGGGTGTGCAACAGGGGAGCACGGCTCTCGCGTTCCTCCCCGGCCGTGCTGGCACACTGAAAAGCCAGTATTCAGCAAGACAGAAAGTTGCCTTTGTGTTTGGTTTGCTTTTAGTGCGGAGTGGGGTGGGACTTGGATTTTTTTTTCTTCTACTTTTTACTGCAGTAAGATTGGACAGGAGCAACACAACCAAAAAGGTGGTGTCGAAAGAACTCCTTTCTCCTTTTGGTTTTACTCTGTGCACATAACCGCACTTTCTGTATTGAAACAGAATTGTTTCAGATGGATTTCCTGCCTCAGGAGCCAACCTGGTGACATCATTCATTCATTCCTTAGTTGCCAAGAAGCACAGCCCTGCGCTTCACAGGGGAGCCTGCACCAGGCATACGCAGTGGAACTGACACTTCTGCAACACCTGGAGCACCCCCCACCCCCACCCCCCCGTCCCTTCTCGTTCCCTGCGGTTTTGCTGGGAATAAGGCAGTCATACAGGACAGGGTGCACCTGATCCTTGTCCCTGATGAGTCCTGCTAGAGAGGGAAAGCTGTTGTGCTGAGGGCGCCTCTCAAGTCCTTGTAGGTGGAAAAGAGAGAGCTGTAAGGCAACCACCACACTTCTCCCTACTCCCAGGCACGGAAAGACTTAATGAAGTATGGCCATTGGAAGAAAGCTGCAGCTGTCTTCAGTGTGCATTCATGCTGTGCTCCCTCAGTATGAAGTGAAGGGTCACAGGTACATGTTCCACCACCCTCTGGCTCCTTGACCAGGAACCAGCTACCCTTGAAGGACAACAGCATCTCCAAGCAGGTTCAGGGTACACAGTGACTGCTGTTTGGTGTGTGACTCTGCTGTGATGCCACATTACCTCCTCCTGCAAGTATGTCCATTTGCACAGCCACTTCTGAGTGGGGGTTTTTAATGACACCTTTTAAAGCCCAAGGACTGAGCTGCTGTGGGTGGACAGCGTGAATGCAGAAATGAGCAAGTTAACTTTACTGACTATTAATAGTGCTGTGTTTGCTATCAAGGACAGTACAAGGCCGTGTATCACCACTGACATCATGGATATAAAAGACTGCATCAGGAGAGGATGCAATGGCCTGAGCTGAACCCTGCCCTAGAGGAGAGGAGAGTGACAGAAGTGAGATGAAACCCCATGCCTCTGCAGAGACAAGACTGCAACACTCCCCAAGAGGCTCATGTGAAAGGTAAGGGGATTTTATGCCCCCGCACAATGCTGCAGAGCATGACGTATAATCACAAATAAGAAACCAGCTCAACCACAAAGCTCCAGCTCAAACTTGCTCCCATGACAAAAGAGGCAGATAACAATATTCCTGTATCACAAGGAGGACTTAATTTAAAGTCAGTGGTCAAATCCAACTCTTTCACATTTCCTATCCTTCCCCCCTTACCCCCTTCTTTTTTTCAAGGAAGCATCTACTACTCTGAGATGTTAAGGGCTCCCTATTCAAATTTCTTCCAGCAGAAACACTGTTTCACTTTCAAAATTGATTTGGGGCTTATTATCTACAAAGGAAAACGAAGCAGAATTCATTCTGAATAAGATACTGCAATAATGAAAACACTTAGCCTGAAGAGAGGTTCAGAAAGTTAGACTGACACTTTTGCCCTGCATCCCTCCGAGAAATGCAGTGAAATGCAACAGCAGACTGCCTGCAACAGTGATTTACAAAAGGCCCTAATTACGTCAGCAGCACAAGGCACCTTCTATTCAAAATTAAGGTTAAGAATGCTAAGCCAACCAGAGCACTATATTGGCTGAACATTCAGTGCTTTACAGTGCAAAGGAGCAGATAACAGACTGCACCATTGTTCTGGGAAGAATTCTTCCCCCAAGCTTTTCTTTTTTTTCATCTCTTTTCCCTTTTTGAAAGGCAGAAAGACTTAAAAATTAAAAATTTAAAAGAACATTAATATTCATCACTTCAGTGGTTTCATATAATGGGTCGCATATCTTGAGTACCCTCATGGCTGTTTCATCTTCCAGCCTCAGTTCCTCAACCTCACTGCAGTATTTAGTGTGCATCAAGGAACACAAGCATTACTAGGAATGAGGACACAAAAAAAGGCCCTTAGTCGTGTCACAGTCACATTACTACTTCTCCACTTCTCTCTTTGTGCTATTTTTTTCCTTTTCTGCAAAAGAAAACCTATGACCATATACAATTATACTAAAAAAATCATGCTTTTAAAGGACATTATGCTAAAAATCTTCAGCATCAAACAGATCTAAATTTGCATTCTGCAATCTAAAATTAATCACGGTGTAATCTATATCAGGGCAAACCATCCTTTATTATCCTGGATTATGACTCCAAACTAAGTACAAGGAGAGAGTACCAGGTATCAGAAGGCCCTCTGACTGAAATCTAATAGATAAAAGGTTTCAGTAATGTACTTTTTCAAGAGTTTCCCTTTGTAACAGATGAAGATCAGAGACATCACAGAAAGGCATTAAAATACATTGAAGAATCATTACCAAGAGCTGCACAAACTGAAAATCAGTCCAGCAAGTTTTGACTTTCATCACCCAATTGCATTCATCAAGATTGTTCAGACATAAGAGCCACACCATCAGTGAGGCAAAGAGAAAGAAAACTGAATTGAAATGCATGTACCTTGTGCAAGAAGGAGCGATTTACTGCAAAAAGGCACCTATGTACCAGGCAGGTACTTGCTGTTTCCACTGGAACCTTCTTTGGATGAGATCATTTTCCCAAAAGCCTTTTATACTCAAAGCTTATGGGCTCACAAGAGCAAAGTCAGAGTCACTGGAGAAATGAGGAAGCTTTAAATTGGGATCAGTCAACTCAAAGCTGCTCAAGACTCAAGCTCTGCATGCAGGTTAGCAGTGAACTGCTATTTGCCTAGTTGAAGGAGTAATAAAATAGGAAGGGTTTGCTTCCTAAAGTTGCAAACCTCTGATAAAGAAAAGCCTCTAAGCACACTCTACACACACCTGACTAGCAAGCAACTCCCTCAATCACATCTACGCACAAGAGCACCAGCCATTCTCCCCCTTACTTGACCAGAAGCATTAAGGCAGCTTTCTAAGACATGGGAATTTCAAGTGCTGCAATGAAGTTAATATATAGGTCAACACTAAGGCTCTTTTTGCCTCTGTTGCATAGCTTGTGCTGGAAAAAAGCCCTTCAGACAAACAACAATACATTGCAGATATGATCACTTATATACAAGGCATCAGATAGTATTTTCTTATAAAACAAAACCAACTATAAGTTATCTGATCACTTCTTTTTTCCCTCCATATAAACATAAAACCCTAGGAAATGCTGAGGTTAAGGTTCTCATAGCAACATTAACTCTCTCCTCTGGCATATACTATATTTAGGTACACTTTAAAAGCCTATGAACAACAAAGGAGAACAACTGTTGTAAGATCAAGACCTTAGTCTTTGACTTTCATGTTCAGAATGGCAAAATTGGGGGAAAAAAAAACAACACAAAAAACATTAAACCCATTTCTGAGAGTCAGAGAAATCAAGTACTTGACTTGAAAGGGAGTCGCAGAGTCACAGTATCATCATATGTTCAGTGGTCATCAAACACCAATACTGAAGTTACGAACTCTGTGAGGGTCATACCAGACAGACAGGTTTTGGGAATCACAGCAGCGCGGGCAGGGAAGAACAGGGCAGGGTTAGCGTTGGGTTCAATTCAGCAGCTATATTTGGAGGGCTAGTGCTGCCGAACCTGTCATGTATGAACGCCCAGGCCCATGTTCACCCCAGGTAATTTTAGAGAGTTAAATTTCTTTTGAAGCTAAGGGAGAGAGATGGAGTAACTTAAGATCTAAAGCACATGACAAAGGCATCTGTGTCCCTCTGCTAGCTGCAGAGGGAATCTAGGCTCCTGACTGGACTTCAGCTGGATGCCATAAGCTATACTGGCTGAATTCAGGCCACGGTGACTAATCAAGCAAACATGCCTCTGCACTAATGGCATAACTATTATTGTAGTTTAACCCCAGCCAGCAGCTAAGCCCCACAGTCGCTCCCTCACTCCCTCCAGGTGGGAGAGAAGAGAGAATCAGAAGAGTAAAAGTGAGAAAATTCATGGGTTGAGATAAAGACAGTTTAATAGGTAAAGCAAAAGCTGTGCATGCAAGCAAAGGAAAACAGGGGATTCATTCACCGCTTCCCATGGGCAGGCAGGTGTTCAGCCATACCCAGGAAAGCAGGGCTCCATCACACGCTAACGGTTACTTGGGAAGACAAACACCATCACTCTGAATGTCTTCCCTTCTTTCTTCTTACCCCAGCTTTATATGCTGAACATGACATCATACGGTATGGAATATCCCTTTGTTCAGCTGGGGTCGGCTCCCAGCTTCTTGTGCACCCCCAGCCTGCTTGCTGGTATGGTGGGGTGAAGAGCAGAAAAGGCCTTGACTCTGTTCAAGCACTGCTCAGCAACAGCTAACACATCCCTGAATTACCAACTCTGTTTCCAGCACAAATAGAGAACACATCCCCTTACTAGCTACTATGAAGACAATTAACTCTATCCCAGCCAAAACCAGCACAATTACATACTGCAATTGTTGACATATGAGCTAAAAAAAAAAATAAATAAGCAAAGTTTATGGTGCTGTATATACAAAAAGCACATTTAAAGGAACATATAAAATGAGCAAATTTGGGGTACTATTAAAAGTTTAAAACCTGAATATTGCAAAACCAAGTTAAAGCTTTTTTTCCTGTCATTCGAAACTATGTGTGAAAATGGCTATTTGTTATGGACTCACTGGATGAAATCTATACTCATTATTTGTTTCTATCTTCTCAAAACTTGAAGTATTAATGCCCTCTGTATAGGCCTAGGTTTGCATCAAAGGTTCTTCAAAAATTCCAGTGGTTTACATACAAAGGTGTGAACTGTGCAATGTACTTTTAAGAAAACACTGTACAGAGCATGTTTTCAAGAAATGCATGAACAAAAGATTTATTCCAACATGTGTTCACATAGAGACTGAAGGTTTGGGAACTGTAAGTTGCTACGCTGTAATTTCCCTATTTTACAACTACATAGCAGAATGCAGTTGGAAGTGATACATGCCTACATAAAGATAACAAACCCATTTTGTGCCATTGCCCCCAAAAGCTGCTTCACTTTTTCCCACTTTGGTTTAATGCTCACATGCTCAGACAAATCATTTGACCCGTTTGACATTTTCACATCTTCCCACTCAATTCCTCATTTTTAGGTAAAAGCAAGAAGAAAGACTAATTTTCAATCCTTTTAAGAGTAACAATAGGCCTTTGTGAATTTTGCTGGAGCTTCTGGGTATTTGCAGGATGCCTGAAGAGAGAAAGCTTGGGAAGCAGTTTGGATAGGCTTTGACAGTACCAGTCCACAGTGGGAAGGCAGCCTGGCAACAGTCAGCTCACCTGGACCCAAACCTGGGGTCAAGATTCTTCCTGTGGTCACAGCACTGTCAGTTGACGTTGTCTTCCTCATATCCATCCTCCCCCCCTCCAGCATTTCCCATTAGTTTTGATTATAAATCTGTAAATGTGCTCCAGTCTCTCCACACAGCTCCTCCCAACAGCAACTGATTTTCATGCAAAAATCCTTTCTGGTTTTGAGATCCTTTATGTACTGAAAAAAAGATAGTTACAGGCACTGTTATACTCCTTTGATTATGTAATGAAAGATATTAAGTGATGTTGCTGGCATTAACCTTTATCTTTCATATATTTTATTGTGCAATTTCTCCCTAGATGGTTTGCAGTCTTCCTCAGCTGTGCTTACAGACTGCATTATTTATTGTCTGAATTTGCTCCAAGAGAAAGGTTTAGTAGAAAAGTTCTTGCAAACACAATTTAAGTCACTAACAAGCCTAGAAAGGGTAATACAAAGAAAACCCATAATAATTTCTTGATTAAAATTCTTAAGTAACCAAGCTAGTTACTGAGTATTTTAAATTGGTTTGCCATTGCAAATGACTCTGTAGAAAAGGAATTATTACCACATCTTCCTTACTGCACAGGCTTTCAACCACAAGAACCACATTAATTTGAAGCTTGGCAGACAGCGCAACAAGGCTCCAGGGAGCAGCTTCCCATAGGACTTAGAAAAATGGTTCAGGTCCCAAAGGCTTGGATGGCTCCTTCTTTCCCAGTAACACACTGGAACTGCTGCTTAGGCACTTGTCATCTGAGTGCCCAGGCCACCCTATGAGCCAGAAAGCCATTTTAGCATACGGTCCAGCAATGTACTACTGGCTTCTTGCTTTGATTTACTGTTGTTCAGGAACAACTTCCACAAAATTCCCCTTTTCTCGCATGCTTTTCTGAAGGGAAAGGAGGAGAGACGTTGCAGAGCAGAACACAGGAACACCATTAAGGGTTGTATACACAGCTAGACTCGGCTCCAGCCCTCCATTTGCATGCCCTGGTCCAGGCACAATTATTATTAGGAAAGGAATCAGAGACCACTTTTGAAGATGTCTTTGGAAACTGAGGATTAGTATTTGAAAATATTTGCATTTTTAATGCGTGGGAAAACCTTTGGGGCAGTTACAGTCTCCTTTCTGATACAATGGGGCCTTGGGATTTTGACAGTGGTTGATGTAATAACAGGAATAGAGTAAAACAACAAAACAGCCCAACAATTGGGGACAATGCCAAATAAGCTAAATTTGGAATGTCCAGACATGACAAAACAAACATAATATTTTAAGAACTGGTAGTTATGAAATTTGTCTTGAAAAACTGCAATCCAATTTACCTAGTCCAGCATCAAAGGAATCTAAGCAAGCACAAGATGCAGAGCTGGACAGAAATTACAAGCTTAGAAGGGAATGCAGAGGAAGACAAAGATAGACCCTCTTCCCACTCCTGTCTCTTCCTCCCTCCTCCCCAAAAAAGCAATCACAAAGAGTGAGAAAGGCAAGGATTTAAGGATCTGTAAGTTTGTTCCCTGGTGCTTGCAAGTGCAGAGTTCCTAAGGTTTTTCTCTGCAGCCCTGAAGGCTAAAATAAATTAAAGAAATTAATGAGAACAAGTTCTTAGCTGAAGCCCCAGCTCCTGGATCCGACAAGCCTTGCCAGAATTGACAACGGCAGGAGAAAAAGAGTTTTCATGACACATACAGAGGTGCACTAGATTAAAAAAATGTCAATTATCTCTCGTTACAGGAGATACAGGGTCCCTTTATTCCCTTCCACATCCAGATGCACCAATGCTGATATCCCAGACCAGGCAGTTACACCAAAGCTGCTGGGAGACAAGGGAAAGCTGGAAAGCAAAACTAAAAATGAAACAGAAAACCCCCACCCCATCTATGAACTTAACCTGTGTAGCTTGATCAGAGAAGGATCAAATATAGTATATCATATGGAGACACAATACAGTGCTACAACCAATCGAAGTGTGAAAACGTGAAGATGAAAGCAACTTCAGGCAATGAAAAAGGTAACGGAAGCTAATGTAAAAAAGGGCAAAACATGGAGAAAGACCCCTAATGAAGACTGCTATAACCTCACAGGCTCTCCAGGAATGATGACCATTTAATGATGGGAATTTGAAGTATAAATACATTATGAAAACTCACAACCTAACAGCCTCCATGTACTGAAAATCCACAAAATCTCAAGCACACCTTGGAAATGTAAATTTCCCGCACTCCGATAGCATCAGTCACAACCCAGTAACAGGTTTTCCTAATAGGGCTGAGTTCATACTACTCTGACAATAAGAGGAGTGCTTTAAAACAAGTGGGTAACAGGCTTAACTACAACAGCATGGCAAAGCATCCCTAATGCCCGGACATCAGCTGCCTCCTTGCTGTACAGTGTTCAGCAATACTGCTTAACTTCCCGTCTCCCAAGCTACCGTCTCTGGAAGCTGGCGATTTCAAGCAGCGAGTATCGGCTAATTGTTGCTGCCTGCAACGTTCAGGATGTTTTATGGGTCAGTTTGTCACACGCACACAATAAATGCTTTTAAGAGAGCTGCTCGCATTGGGAGAGTATTTCTGCGCAACTGTGTAAGCATCGATTGTGTGCCCAGAATTAACCCCCTGCAGATCTGAGCCCAGGAAAAGTTATGTCAGTGGGAGAAGAGGGCTTATGTTATCCTCTCCCTTATACATGCCCTCCTAAGGCACGTATAATTCTCATTTTCAGCAATTGCTTTAATGGGAAACTGCTCCATAAAACTGCCCTGCTGTTTTGTTTCTGATAAATTCAGATATCAGAGGAAAACAATGGGTTTTCCCAAATTCAAGAACGAGATATCTAAAGTTTCCAGGGCTGATGCAAAACCTGGGGTTGTGTCACCATGACTAAGCTGGACATTCTCTCTTGAATGCCGCTAGCCCCATGCAAATCTCTCTCCCTTCCAACCTGCTCAGGAGTCTTCATTTTCAATGGAAACAAAAAAACGCATAGAGTCATACTGGCGAAAACCCAAACACAAGCAACACAAGAAGTTTATTAGCACACAGCATCTCAGCACCGCACCCCGAAACACCTGGTGTAGTCATCAGTTACCAAGAAATTTTTCACATCTCTTCCTGCTCTGCTTCGGCTCTGCACCCATCCACCCGTGCACGCTGCGGCAGGACCAATGCATGAGTTTTAACTCCACAGCAAGTGCCTCTAACTTATCCATTTCCAAGTCCCCTCTCCAGCGCTTGCTCGAGACCACTTTTGCACACCCCTTCCTCCTGGTAGGGGCACCACAAACAAAAATACAAACACAAAAAAACCCCACACAACCCAACCCTTCGCTGAGCTTACAGGGACAAATTCCCTGCTGCCATGGTTACCACTCCAACTTCTCTTGTGGAACTAGAAATAAGAAAAAAAACCCCACCACACAACCAACTTCCCTGAGAACAGACGGCTATATAATGTTAGCTCTCCCTCCCTCCCCTCACTCATCATTGTTAGCCACTAAATCAGCTACATCTGGCATATTTAATTTGGACTAAATAAAATGTCACTAATTAAAAAGATACCGAACAAGCAATACATGACATAGAAACAGACCTTAGCATCTGAACATAGCCTATTAGGAATGGAAAGGATTCAACTAGTTTTTACGAAAAGCTCAGAAACAAAGGCAAATAAACGGTCCTCAATACATTCTTACTGACAACAATGTCCTCCAGAAGCTCCCCCCTATCGTCTAGGTACACTGAGGTTTCCAAGCACTAATTCCTGGAGCAGCAGTGGCTCAAAAGTGGTTAGCTCATTATAGATGGCATTCTTTGGCTGGAAGGCTGCAGCCTTCATTTCAGCTTCTGAAAAGGTTACTTTGCTAAAGCTGCAAGGGGTAAGACGTTCAGCAATGCACACTTGCTTTAAAGGACCTGTGGCCACATAGCTGTCTCTGAACAGTAATAGCCTCTCCTCACACATTCTCCACGCTGTTTTCAGCAGCCTGATTTGAAGTTATCACACACTGCTCCATCCTTCCTCTCTTGCAACTCTTCTCCTTAGCCCATCCCTGAAGACTAACACATTGTCAGCTCTCTGCATCTCTCACTGCAGGTCACACCATGAAGATGTAAGCGCTGCTTTGTATTGCTGACCAGCACAGCTACCTGTGTGAAAGCAGCTTCTTTTACCTTGACATCAATACATTTCCCTACCCCCCCCGGTGATTCATATCATACTCCTAGACGAGGCTTTCACCTTTGAGGGTACATCATTATCAGTATTCCACTGCCACTTACGAACAGATTTCAGCGCAAAGCTTCACTGAATCATATAAATCTCTCTTCACAGCCCTTAAATGTTTTCCGTCATCTTTTTTTGCCAGCTGGTAATCTTTCATTGTAAAGCTGTACTATCCCTTATGATTAATTGAATAAGCATTAGAATGATTTCATTTTTAGTGCCTCCAAGGCTAAGGGTTTCCCATGAGAACAGATCATTTTCTAAGTGCTCTGGTCCAGGTTTTCAGCATTTATAAATCAGACAACTGGCTCCTCTCTATTTTTGCTGATGGATGAAGTAGAACAGATATTTAGGCATACTTTGATTGCCATTGCTTCATTTCAGTACGGATGGTCAAATAAGATTCAAGCTTTCAACACAGAAATCCCCCCATAAAGCAAATTTTCCCAGAATTCCTACAAGATGTTCAAGTGGATTATCTTGATAATGCTGGCACACACTAGACAAGTAAAAAGATTACTCTTCTTAGAAATTCAGTAGTTAGAATTAACAGTGAACTGTAACAGTGAACTTGATCCTCATAATTCCAAACTTAGTATTAGGACATAACACAGAGATGATATATTTTGAAATGCTGAGTTTCAGTTTATGCCTACTACCTCTGGCCTTGTCACTGGGCTCCACTGAAAAAAGCCTGGCTATGCCCTCTTTGCACCCTCCTTTCAAGTACTTCTATACATTCCTAAGATGCCCCCAAGCCTTCTCTTCTCCAGGCTGAGCAGCTCCAGCTCTTTCAGCCTTTCTTCATAGGAGAAATGCTCCAGTCATCTCTGTGGCCCTTTGCTGGACTCTCTGCAGTATCTCCATGCCTCTCTTGTACTAGGGAGCCTGGAACGGAACCCAGCACTCCAGGTGTGGCCTCATCAGTGCTGCATAAAGGGGAAGTAGCACCTCCCTCAACCTGCTGGCAAAGTTTCTCCTACCCAGCCCAGGAGATCATCAGGCTTCGTTGCAGCAAGGGAACAATGCTGGCTCACATTCAACTTGGTGTCCACCAGGACTCCCAGGGCTTTCTCTGCCTAGCTGCTATCCAGCTGGGTGTCCCCCAGCCTGTAGTTATGACTGGGGTTATTTCTCCCCAGGTGCAGGACATTGCACTTGCTGTTGCTGAACTTTATGAGGTTTCTGGCAGCCCATTTCCCTAGCCTGTAATATCTTACACAAATAGTGCAGGGTTACATAAATACCACGATACTAACTAAAGGCATTAAAAAAAAATAAAACCTAGTGAAGCTTGATCATAGCTTAGTAACCCTAATTGGGTCTTTTCCTAGGATCTTTCATCAGCATTCTCCCAAGCCATGCCACAGTGGTTCAAAGTTCCCTTTAAGGTAAATGTTTCAGAAATACTTGAAATCCATTTGTCAAAGGCTGATGAAACTTAACTGTGCAAGTCTAAATATAAGGTAGTGTGCTGAAACCAATGTCACAATAATAAAAATGCTTCCTGATATAGAACTAGATAACATAATGCTAGAGATTTGATGCCAAAGCTTGCATGAAAGAAAATGTTACTTCTTCATTCAGCATCTGCTTCAGATTATTTTACATGGAAGTCACTGCTGCTTCGAAGCTGTCAAGGCATAGTCAGATTCCAATTAAGCTCTTATCTTTGAAGTTGATTGGAAGCAAAGCTTTCTCCTCCCTATAGGCATCCCCCTAAAAGTAGGTAATCTGAGATAATTTCCAAATGTATTTATTCTGTGTTGTCCACCCAGTTAAACATTGTGCAAATGCAATCAACGAGCCTTCTCTCTAATTGAAAAGTTTATGCAACACTTTTCATGAAGCTCCCATTAAACATTTAAAATAATTAGCTGTATTAGAAAGACATTTATATTCAAACAGCTCACATGCCTAGTTTCTTTGTTTAGCATAGGCATACAGATAGGAAAAACAGCTCCACAGAAAAGACCAAATATTGAGCGAATCTTTTCTGTAAGACAACAGACACCCCTAGAAACCAATTCATCATGGAATTAAGTGGGAAATCTTTTAACAGTAGCCTTGCTACTGGAGCTGATCGTGGAGAAATCAACCATTTTGAAGACTCAGAAAGGCAACTAACAAAGGAGTCAACCTGTATTTTTATGTATTATAGATAAGGCGTAACAGTCACTACCTTCCAGTACGCTCCCTTCTTCCCTTTCCCCCTCTCCCTAAATTATTGGCAATAAGTTAAAGAAATGCACCACGCAAAGAGACCAGCAACTTTTATTTCCATCCTGGCACAAATTCTGAAAAGGATTTTGATGGCTCTGTATTTACATCATGGATCTTTCTTAAGAATTATGCTGAGAAAAGAATCTAGGTCATTGAAACCTTCTTAAACCAAACCACAGAGAAACTGAGAGAGAATGTAAAAGCACTGATGTCAGGTTTATTTTGCCTTTTCACAATCTCATTTTTTTTTCCAGATTGACTGGCAGAAGGTAGATCAACCTTTGGACATCTTTCACATTCTGAAGTTTCTATTTCCATGACTGACAATTCCATTCCCATCCAAAATGAACCTTTTAACAAAAAACATTGTGCACTCAACAGACCCAGCTATTTAAGAACAACATTAAGGCGGCTAGGCCTAAAGGGCAAAAGTACAACTTAGACCAACATGTAACAAAAGATATGTAAACATCTCAGTTTAGGATCCTGGGCACCATAATAACTTAATAGTCCCTTCTAGACAAAACTCTGTAAACAAATATATATGAATGTAAACAGTGGTTTTCCTTCCTCCCCTGGCCCCCCTAAACACTAGCTTGGTTTTGATATGAATCTGAATACTAAGATATGCGTCTTTTAGACCATATGCTTACTGCAGTCTTGCATGTATGTAAACTAGTAACACACATTCAAATTTAACTCTATAGATTTCAAATTAAAACACCTACTTCTGTTCTTCCGTTCAATCCTCACGCAGAATTTCTAAGGTTAAACAAATAGCTGTACACATCATAACTAATTTATTTTGAAAAGTGCCCATTAAAAATATTGTATCAATGATTACAATCTCCAATAATAATAGCTAATAAGTAATAATTATGTGTAATCAGTAATTATGGCTTCATTTCTAACTCTGTGTCCAACAAAATCTGCTGAATTCAGCAAATGTCATTTGCTATCACTCTTTATTCATTCACGCAGAGACAACGCTACACATGGGAAAATCTTTATTGCCTTTTCCAGTTTCAGAAGGTTGTGTCTTTGGATGGTGGTTTAGCATAACCACCATACGGTTTCCTATTGGAGAGAAATCTATCTTGCCTTTTGTACAGTGTAGAGAAGTGTCACAACACTTGCTTCTTCCACAACTCCCCCATCTTGTTGCACAAGATTACACATGGCAAAAGTAAAAATTTTTGGCTAGCTGCAGGGTATTAACAAAAAATACTCTGTACTGAAACTATTTTCAGTTCAACTGTTGCTCATACACCCTTCAACATAACAAGACACTGATCAGAACCAAAGCGCAACTTGTGAGGAATAAGAGGTTTTGTGGTTTTGTTGCCAGAGTTCTGCAGGTTCTTCTTTCAGTACACCCAGCTGTACAGAAAACAACCCAAGTTTGCTTGGCTCACATCAACCAAGGCTGTGCCAACCTATACACTCTACCAATTTCAGTTTTTAAAGTGTAACAAAATAGCTAGTGCATGAACTTGCTCAAGCTACATCATGAAAACTCTGTTTAAAGGAAGAGTGAAAAGGTGCACCCTATTCTAGGTGCCAGGTAACACATCCTCCTTCCACAGACAGCGCCTGGTGACTTAACCTTATCTGTAAAGACCACTATTTTCCATGTGTACAGACTGGATTAGATAAATTACCAGGGAGTTTCATTCTGGGGTTTGAGGAGGAAACCACCTTGAAATGACAAATTCAGCTTTTTAACTAAAACATCAGAAAGAAATCCCAAAGACTTGGATTTTCCATTGCAAAGATAATTAATTTGGGAAAATTAAACCTCCTTCCTTCTTCACAAACCAACTTATGTTTGTTGCATTTGGTTTGCTACTCAAAACAAGAGCTGAGGGTAGCTTTTCCTCACACAAAATCAGCAGAAAAACCAGAGGTCATTTATCTTCTGGAATAGTGGTCCAGTTCCACAACCCTCCACTTTAGAAACTCCTCCTGTTACTCTCCCCTGTGGGCTTACTGGCTCTTGGAAGAGGAGATACTCCCACCATCACCCTCAGATGCCCATTTGTTGCTCAAAAACCAGCATTTTTTTTCTCCACAAGAATTGGCATTACTATTGTGTATCAAGTACCTATGGCTAAAAGTATAAAAGACTGTATTCCCTCTCTAAATCTTATATATCTGTTCATCTATTGACAATGGCTACCTCTCATGCCTGAACACTGAAGTTAAAGCACTACTGAGGTGTGTGGAAGAGCGCTGACTTTAACTTACACAAAAAGAATGTGGTTAGAAACTGTTAATTTTTCACAGGCCTTTAACAGATGATAGAAAAAAATCAGCCCTGCAGCTGCCAGCACCTCTCCAGATAAACAAACTCTACTGTTTCTTCCAGGAATAACTGATGAGGAGGTTGGCTGTTCAGAAAAAGAGTCAATAAAAATTACCCACTTGGAAACATGGCCAGATTTGGTCCTAATAAAACAGCTTAGGGGAAGGCAAAGATCTTCTCCATCACAGATCACTACCTAGTTTAAGGTTTGGCTTGCCTTCCACCCAAACTACCACTACAAATGGTGGTAGCTGTTTCAGCTGTCACTAGCCACCTCAGTCAAAGTTCATCGTGTCTTCACTAACCGCTCAGGTTCCCACTGTGGTCAATAAAAAGAGGCACATCAGTACAAATTATCATCTTCTACAGTTTTGCTACCCTAAGACAGCTTGAACGTTCTCAAAATGTACTCCTCTGTCTCATCACTGACTGAAGATACCCAGACATGTAAACCAAAAGAGAGGTTTAATCTTTATACAGCCATAGTTCACAGAAATAATTCCCACCCAAAGGTTGTTTAAAGGTGATCATATTTCTTGATACTGTGAAGAACTATGACAAGTACTTGCCTAATATGACATATAATGACAAACAGACCAGGGAATGTAAAACAGAAAAAAAATTGGCTAAGATTTGCTCAGCAGTGGTATTTGTTGGGAAGTTTCATTTCAGTTTTACTGTGGAATAAACTTAAAGGCAAACATACAATTCTGTACATAAATTTTTGCCCTTGCGCAGAGCAACGTGACTCTGGGTGGGGAGGAGCAGGGCACATGAGGAGTTCCCATGGTGAAACATAAGGCTAATTTAACAAAACGTGGAATGCAATTACTTCCCAAGATAGCACTTCACATTACCATTTTTAACATGAAGCAAGTAGCTTCACAGACCTGAAGAGGTCTATAAGCAGAAGGACAGTAAAAGATTGAGACTACCATGTCTACTTCAAATTAATCTGGCAGCAGGTGCCAAATTAAACCCAACTCTCTGCTAGAGTTTTTGTGCAACTTCAACAATGAGTCCAAACCTCCGCTGATACAAACATTCATGGCAGAAAGTCAGACACAAAAAGGTAAAGATTATCTTCAGCAAAAAGATAACAGATCCAGTATCCTCCTCCAAAGCTGAGATTTTCAGCTTCACTTTTTGCAAGCTGAGATTCAAGAAAGGGCTGCCTGCAGCTGCGAAAAACAGCTATGCTGGATACGTTCATTAGTCTATATGCCACCTTCGAGCAGCAGCAAAAAAAGCCACTACATAGCAAATAATATAAACAGTATGGTCATTCCTACTGCTTGTCTGTTGTACATAAAGACTTCCAATTTGTCTTGCATTAATGCAGTCAATACAGGTACTTAATTCCAGATATTGGTAGTTCAGCTGCAACATACAAACTTAACTTGCAACCATGTTATGCAAAGGCAAATATGACCTTCCCAAAATACTTTATCATGGTTGTAGTGAAAAAGAAGCCTCACTCAGCATAAAGAAATATGCTTTAACATTTCAAAAGATTTGCTAAGTCATTATAAGAAAACTGGCCTTAGCACCAACAAAAGTGGTTTTGTACAGAAATAACAGAAGTCCTTTTATATCAGGGTCAGAGTTCTGCACTGACATGCAATTCTAAGCCAAGCCATCTGAGCTCATAAATAAACTCAGATTTTAGATACCTTCTCTTCAACTATTTCTAACATATTTCTTGAACTCAGTGA
This sequence comes from Psittacus erithacus, assembly GCA_009867235.2. Taxonomy (NCBI): domain Eukaryota; kingdom Metazoa; phylum Chordata; class Aves; order Psittaciformes; family Psittacidae; genus Psittacus; species Psittacus erithacus. The sequence continues at coordinate 56,628 of WYDI02023838.1, read as the reverse complement.
GATCTTACTGGCTTGAAATTCTATTTCAATATTGTCACATTGCTTGAGAGAAAAAAATAAATCACCTTTTACTTCCCTACATTTACAGATTTCAAAATACAATAACAAAGCAGTCCACCAAGAAAAGGGACTAATTCCTCTATACTCCAGCAGTCCTAATCCTCATCGCCTCTAAGCTGAACCTCCAGATACTTCACAGTTTTATATATTCAGAAAAGACATAACTGTAATAGAGAGAAACTCAATTATGTAGAAAGCGGTGGTTGCTGCAAACTCCTAAAGGAACGCAGTCACTGTGAAACATGTCTGGCACTATAAACACTTATTTAGTATTATGTTTTGCTGGGATTTTATTAGGGTCTTCCCTTCCTTAACGGCTGCCATTTGAATGTAGGGCAATTAGCACTTCCAAGACTCTGGCTTAGGGGAAAAACAAGCCCTTTGTATGCACATCATCCTCAACCATTTTGCTAGATAAGAATCAGTTCACCACCACAGCTTTTTCAGCTGCATCTTAGAGAAGGCTTGAGAAAGTGGCAAAGAAGAGAAACTGATGTGAGCATATTTATAGTGCTGTAGAATTTATTTCACCATCTTCAGAACTGCTAGATTATTCCTTTATTTAAGGGATAAAAGTAACACACAGAAACCTTTCTATAAAGTTCATTCAGTTTTTTCACTTTAATGGTTTTACATCGACATCGCAGTCTTTCAACTGAGACCCCTTTGGACATCTGTTGGATGGATTAACTGCTAGAGACACTCAAAGCCAGTATCTGCTGCACAGGCACTTTCCCCACCCACTGAAAGACTCCACCATCCCTTGCCCTGTCTCACTTCTTGCAAAGTATCCTACTACAGTTTAAATCCTAAAGGCTTCTTCTACACAAAAAGTGACTTCTGGATATTGCCCAAGCACGATTCCATGCACATAAGAGAGGGCAAGTCACAATGAAACCTTACAGAAACAGCAGCTAGCACAAGCATGAGCAGAGCACAAAGTTAATTTCTTGTAAGCCAGATCGGCTTGAAGTTCCTCTGTATTGCTTGAAGTGTTGCAATTAAGTACTGCTCTAAGTTATGCCTAATTAGCCTGTAAGCAAATGCTCATTTGTAACTTGCATGCAGTGTAATGCAGAACTAAATGTTCACTGAGAGCAAAGGGAAATTATACTGAAGGCACATTTGCACAAATATAGTTGGCTGCCTCCTGATTTTCCCTTAATATTTTCTAGGGTATTAATAAGAAGAAATGTGTCACACTGTACAAATGATTAGAAATACGCAATCCATGTCCCTGGAGCTGTATGTGATGCTCTCCTGTACCCCCAGCTAAGGAGAAATCTGCTTCTCTTGGAATTACAGTCTCTCTCTGAAACAGTAAGAGATTTGGGATTTAGATTACCTTTTTCATCCGTGCAGTTAAAAAAAACCCCCAGACAAAACCAACCCCATTCCCCCAAAGCAACCAAAACACCCCAATACATAAGGATGCAAATCATGATGGATATGTATTACAGAATCATAGAATGGTTGGGGTTGGAAGGGACCTCTGGAGATTACCTAATCCAAACCTGCTGCAGGTTCACTTAGAGCAGCAGGCTGCATAGGATTGCATTCAGATGGGTTTTGAGTACCTCCATAGAAGACCACACCACAACCTCTCTGGGAAGCCTGCTCCAGTGCTCTGCCACCCTCCAAGTAAAGAAGTTTTTCCTCATATTCAGATGGAACTTGCCAACAGGCCTTCAACTAGACTGCACTGCTGATCAGATGATCTTTATATATTCAATGTCTATTTCTTTTCAAGCTGCTCCATAAATCCATTACAGTGGGTGCAACAGTACTGCAAGCAATCTTTCAATCTTCTATATATATTTTAATATATACACACACACATGCTTGAATCACTTAAACATAACACTACTCTGGAGTTTGGGACAGCAAATACAGCAGGTATTTTTCAATGCTAAAACTGTGTACCTGATATTGACACTTATCCAAGATCTTGCCTATACCTTGTTCTACATAACTGAATACTTGGGGAACAAAATTGCTGCCAACATCTGTAAAGCTATTTATAAGGTCTGGAAATACTGTGGTTGGCTTGCTTTCAGTGGATTTTAGTAAGCAATTGGGAAAATAAAGTGTGACCAGCAACAGTATGACAAACAAGTTACTTCAGAGTAATTACCTGCTCTTAACAGTTTGCAGGCAATGACAAGCTCAAAAATGACTCACAGAAGCCCAAGGGTAAATTATCTCTAAAATTAAATCTTAGTGTTTTACTATCAGGACACTGCTGTTTAGCTTAGAATACTCTTTTCCATAATGTTTTTTACAGGTTTAAGTAACGTTTTTTCCTTAGGGATGGCTTGTTCTAATTCTTGTTACCTATTCTGGCAAGGATAGTAGGAAAATGTGATTTTGAAAGGTGAACCTAAAAGGTGAGAGAAGGAGTATGTGCAAGGTCACCAAATGGTGAGGCAGCCAACATTCCCGTGGCTGTAGGCTGCAGAGATTGCTCCCCGCACATAAAGCCTTCTCTTGAGCTTGATGCTAAGACCTTCTCTGGCTGCTGAGCACACTTCAGTGAGTGTGATGCCTCCTGCAATGGCATCGACCACTTGGCAAGCACGAGGCATAGGTGGGGATGATGTTCCCAGATGTCCGGATGGGCAGGGCACATCACTGACTTTTACATGCATGTGCATGATAAAGTGGTGTCCTCATAGTCCATATCTAAGTATCCCCAAAAGCAGAACAGTTCGTTACTCTGGCCAGACAAGAGATCAGACAGGCAGATAAAAGAGATGGCTGGTAAGATCTAGGTGCTTTGAAGGGGCCCCTGTTTGGTGAGGAACAAAAGCAGCTTGTAAAAGTCTCTCCCACTTTCACTCCTTTCTAAACCCCTGCAGAATACTTTTTTCTTTGCTGATAATAAAATTTCACTGGTTATAAGTCTGCTGAGATAAAGGTGCTTTATTCAAGTTCCCCAAAAACATCCAGTGTTCAATGGGATCTCACATCCAAACCCTCAGCTGATAGTCAATCCATCTGCTTCCAACTGCCATTCCTCAGCAATCGGAGAAAACCAAACACTTATGGCATGCAGCATAATGAAGGTATTTCCAACTCTGTTGCTTCCTGAAATGCAGCAGGAGAAACTGGCTCCAATAACCTTGGCAGCAGCAGGGTCTACCACTGGAGAGAACAAGCCACCCTAATGCCAACACAGAAACATGACATGTAGCTTTTACGAATCAGTGACGGCTTGCCTTTTAACAAGTCCAGATTAAGCTTTATTTTATATATGTTTTGTAAATGATGTTCAGATTACAGCCAAGCTGAAGAAAAGATTAAAGGTACTTACATTAATTAACCAAAATCACTTTTTAGTACAGTAATTCTGTACTCCTAGTAGGAGAAAGAATAATACAATAAGAATTTGATAGCAATAAGAAGACTATAAATCAAGAGCAGAGAGAATTGAAACTCATCCCATAATGATTTAATTAACTCAGTAGTATTCCTCTAATGCAAAAGCATTATTAAATTCCAACTAACGCCCCCTCAGTTTAGGAAATGGAACAAAATCGTATCTGCAAGCTCTGGAGCAATGCATAAACATCCTGTTACCACTCCAATGAACTTGCAAGTTCATTCTTCCCCTGTGCATCCACACACAAACACCACCTAAGTGAAGATGGACATTTCAAACAGATTTCCACTTTAAATGTGGGCACGGTTCACTGCCCAGGTAACTACAGCAAGTCCAATGTAGCCTTTTTCCAGCTCCGAGTAAACAGGATTACTCCTGATACTTAAGCAACCACTGCGCTGATGGTCTGGAAACGAGCAAACTAAACACTGGCTTTGCCTTCCGTCCTTAGAAGCAGATGCCAGTAAGCAAGTAAAACATCGGGCATCTTCCCAGTCCTGCACTATGTATGTCCACAGCATCCACTGGGGCATCACCTTCAGCTCAGCTACAGGTGTTGGCACAGCTCAGTAAGGGCTGCCTCAGCTCTCTCCTCAGAGGACCTCACGGTCAATTCACCTGCTCATTGCTGGCAACAACGTGGTGCTGCAAGGTCATGTAGGATATGCAGCAGGGCCTCTAACCTATGAGCTGGTGCTCTCTTGAATCTGTCCTACTGGGTAGCAGAGATCCAAAAAGGTTTCTATCCAAAAGGCCTGAAGTTGACTTGAATGCACACCTCGAGTCCAGACAGCACAGACAGCAAGGAGAGCTGAGACTCAGCATAGCTATTCCCACCATGCTGAGCAACTCCTTAAAGGCTATCAGTATAAAATTATGTCATCTCTGATTCATCTCAATCATTCACTTATGGTATAATTGCAATCATTCAGTATAGTTCTGGGCTTTTTTTTTATTCCCTACTGCACTGATGTTTACACCCAAACCCACTCCTGCCTGGTTCACCAGACATAGACAGAAGTAGACTTTCTCTCATGTTACATTTTCCCGTTTTCCCCGGCATTCTCAGCCTGCTAGTTTCTCAATTCTGTCAATTCCTGAGCAAAGCACAGAATGGCTAAATTACATTCTCACCATGTCATTAATTAATTATAACACAAGTAATGATGCACAACAAAAACGTACAAGGCAACACAAATGCACACACAAAAATCCAGTGTGAACACATGAATGTGCTGCTACTGCAGCATATACTACATTCTGCTCAGTATTCACACAAGGCATCCTACAGGTTAACTGCAATGGCATTACTACTGTAAAACAGCTCTTTACAACAACTGCAAGCATTAGTGTGTGGCTGAACACCCGGCAGGTCCATCAGCACGTGTGCAGCAGGGCATGTTTGGGTCAGGCTGGTCCCATCCTACAGAGTGTGTGCCAGACCATCCTTGGCTGGGCAATGTGTCCCCTGGCACACTGCCGCTGGTCCTGACCACGCAGCCCTCCTCCCAGCACACTCCCACTGCTGGAGGATCACTTATGGGTGGGGAGCCAAAATGCTCCTGGGAGCGGGGCCAGGTTTGTGTCATTAAAAACAAAAACTCTCAATAAGTAGCATACTTCTGGGTTTGAGTGCGAGATGCCCTTAATATTTCCAGTAATTCATGGTGGGACTGTAACTACTGTTCTGGCACTTTCCAAAAGCAAGAATGAATAGACTCATTGCCTTCTACCACCAAGCTTCTCACTGTAACAGGTGTGAGGAAGGAGAAACAGCAGCTTTGCCTCCGTGCTGGCAGGTCATATGAAGGGCTCCAGCTGAAAAGCCTGCAGCCCCACTGACTGCCCAGCATGAACAGTGCTGAGGACTGTCTTTAGCTTAATCTAGCACACTCATTAGTCTTCAGGTATTTGTTACTCTCTTCTTCAGCCACAGGCAAATGAAACTTCTGAGCTCACCCCTGCTGATTTCTTCAGGGATAACAGGACAACACGCCTACATGACACAGAGGACAAGATGACAAGTAATGCAACCTCTTTCCTACACTGTTCATCAAATTCAGTTCATATAGTTTGGGAAACTATTACTTCTCCTGACAAGAAAGGGGCACCCAGGGAAGTGCAAGGTCTGTCTTCATACAGTGAGATCACAGCCCTGCAACGGCTGCTTGATCTTTCCCTATTTTTTCAGACAAAATCACAACTTTCTTAGATAAAAGGCATAGGAGTTAAATAAGCCTCAGAGCAACCTACGTATGACTTATTAACTTAGTTTAAGAGTCTTCCTTCAAAGAAAGATTTGAGAGAAACATCATATATCATGGGAAATATCCATGAAAACCAGTATTTTAAAGTTGGGCCAAAGGGATTGCCTGGTCCTTGACTTAAGGAATTGTCCAGATTAACTCAGCTACAGTACTTAGCCTGTTCAGAGAAAGTAAAGTCTTGTTGGCACAATCTGATATAATTTTTTATTTTCAGAATGTTTTGTTGCTAAAGGTTATTCAGCTGCAGTATTAAGAACAAACTCTACTGCCGCACATGCAAAATCCAACTTAGCATATCAAGTTTTCATTGCACAAAAGTCTGTATATTCACACAGCTTTTCTTTTGGAAATCAACATCCTTGTCTCCAGAAGAGCCAGCATAAAAGTTTTACGGGAAGGAAAAAAAAAAAAACCCAAACAAAAAGAGCAACATAACATGTAATTAAAACAATTAAAACTAAGAAGTCTGTTTACAAGAGTTCCCTTGAAGGGTAACTAAATCTGGAAAAAAGAATGGCATGAATTCATACCCATTTGTGAATTTAATTTGCTAGAAAAGAGTAAATAATTTTGGTCCATCAAACTGCTATTTGGAAGTTTGCCTGGGCTGTATAGAGGGGGGATACGAGAAATTTGCCCTATTTTTACAGTTGAAAGCTTCATTGACTCACACAAGATACTTTAGCCTAATATCCTGTGGCACTGCAGTGACCTACATGTAATTATTGCATGCTTTTTCCAAAATATTTGTACACAACCAGAAATTATAACCTAAGTTACCAACCAGTTCTTAGTTTATACCAGCAACACAAAGATGGACTTCAATTAGTGGCAACCTAGCTGTCTGATGTTTTTAGCAATCTTCTGGACAAATGGTTTGGTGTAATTTTCTGGTTTCCATTTTTCTTAGACAAACATATTTATCCTCTTAAGTAAATGATGTTTTAATAACTTTCAGCTGTCCCTTCTCCCAGCCCGCAATCACTGTACCCCTCAGACATAGGACGATCTGTTTCCACGTGTGCATGTGTTTTATGAGCAAAGACGTGGGGAAAAGAGAGAGGAGAAAGAATATCACATGGTCTTGCAATGCCCCATGGTATCACCCAAAAAATGTCCTTCCTGCTCCTACCTTTAACCTGCACTTCCCAGCATGGAAAGTGGAGCATTCACATGCTCACAGACGTCTGCTGAAGTTTCTCATGGTCAGGTTCCATAACAAGAGGCAGATGGTGGTACTTAGAAGACAGAGAGGCACATGATGAAGGAGGAAACACAAGCATGCGCTGATCAGGTAGCTTCTCTCCCATCATCCTCCTGCTGAAGCTTACGGACAATACCACTCTCAACTAAAGAACTTTAGAGGTTTTTGGCAGCCACTGCTTGAAGGGTCATGCTTTCTCCAAACACAAGATATCGGCAGTCTCTCATCCCACCAGTAGCTGAAGTAGATACTGACTCAACAGCACAGCTAGTTGGTACTTCTGTCCAGTGTACTCACCAGCTGGTTGACTATATTACTAAAGCTTCAGTGGTGCCAATTTACACAACCATGTGCCGTTCACTATCAACAGGTCAACATCTACCATTCTCACTGCAGAGCTTAACCCGAAGTGGGCTGTTTCCACCTGCAGAACTCTAACAAAGGAAATCAGCACTGAACTCCAAAGGAGCATGCTCAAGTAATTTCTTAACCTCTGTCACCAGATGTGTTTGGTCACACAACCGTATCAGCCCAGACCATGGCACTGTAGAGGTTGCTCAGTGCATGATAGCCTTTGAAACATAACCTAAAAGTCCAGTTAGTCTTCTTCTAAGTCTTCTACTGCTAAATTATGTGTCAGTTATTCAACCTGCCTGTGGGCTAAAAAAAAAAATAATAAAAATGCAGTATCTACAAAATTTTTTAATTTGGGTTTTCTTCCATAACAGGGAATATTATCCAGAATCAAGCAAGAAAAATCTGCAATGACTTCGATCAGCCTAACATTCCAGCTTTACCTCCCAGATAGATACATTGATGCTACCATTAACTTGCTATCCCATTTGCCTACATGTGTTTTTAGTTTTGCGCTAGTACAGAAGACCCATTATTTCTCACTGTTCTCTGTCTTCTGGGGAGCAGCTGCAATGCGTTCCTGCAGCCATCAAGCTTTAAAAGCAGTATTCACTGCCTGACTGGCAGCAGAGCTAGAGGTGGCATACTGCTGTCTGCTGTGGTGAAAAGAGTGCCATCATCCAGCAGATCTCAGAAAATAAGAGTATATAAAAAAAAAGTATTCCAAATATGTGCACTTTTTGGGAACAAGATAAAGAATGTGCTTCATCATCATGAGAAAACAAAAAAAAAAACCCCACCTACTGAAAAAAATAAGGTTTATTGACAGCATTGTTTTACTGCTTTTACTTTTATTTACTAAGCCGAGAAAGAGCACGAAATAAATGCAGAGCAGTGTGTAAGCAATGTTACAAACCCATTGTTAAAAAACGTGGTGGAATGCTCCATCCCTGGTAGCGGGCAACACCAGGCTGGACAGAGCCTTGGTTGACATGGTCTAATGTGATGAGTCCCTGCCCATGGCAGGGGGGCTGGAACTTGATGATCTTAGGGTCCTTTCCAACCAATTCTATGATTCTGTGATCAGCAGCATCCTCACAAGAAATGCGAGGAAAAGAACACTTTCCTATCCTTCCCTCACACTGAGCCAGAGTTTCTCATCTGCCCCCAATTAGTCAATAAACTGAAATGAACAATATATGTGCATCTGCAGAAGAAGCCATTGTTGTCCAACAAGCTTTACTTCCTCATCTTGTACCCTAAAATCCTTTACCACTACAATGGATTGTCTTTGATTAAAAATTTCAGCAGCAAGCATATCTACACAGTATTTATTTCATTTTAGGCTTGTCAAAATTTTCTGTTTTAAAATTAGGTAGATTAATTTAAAAAATAAAACTTAGGGGGAAAAAATCTATTTTTATCCTGTCTTTATAGCCATCTTCTTATTTCTTATATACATTATAAGATTGTTTACTTGTATTTATGAGCTGTTAAACACTAGTTTCTAAATTCCATCAAAAACTGACGCACAGATCACCTAAGAGCTTTAAAGACTTTACAGAGTCATCTTTATGGTGGCTTGGTTAATTTTATTAAGGCATAAAGCTAAAAGGCAAAGAGTTCCTGAAACTGGAGAATACTTGGAAAGGTAAACGCAGGTAGATCAGTGCCTCAGTTTGTCTCAGAAAGGCAGCTTATGCTTCTGTCCTGATGGCAAGTGCCAGGAGGCAGAATTGCCCCTTGTTTTGTCTCCCTGGAGTCAGATTAGCACTGCCTTGGCAGAACAGCCTCTCTGTTTTAGCCAGCACCCAAACCTCTGATAAGGTCCCGCTGAATTCCCGAAAGGATGACTGTAATTTTCCTCTACAGCATTCTTTGGTTATCTGTCTTGTACATATAAAAAAATAGAGAAAAACCAATGAAGATGCAGTGTTTTTCAAGAAAACAGACAGCTGTTTATGGCAACGTAAAGCAATACAGAAGATGCAAAGGCACACACTAGTCTACCGCTCGTAGCTTAGCTGTGCATCCAAGCCCCTTTATCAGTCAGAGCAGATGCAGGAGCTACTTACAAACTAATGGAGTATTGATACAGAACACCACTCTGTTTTTGGGTACTCACAGAACTGTTCTAAGCCAATAATCAGTACGAGCAACCCATCTTTTCATCCCATGCAAGTCAGCACGGTTTACAAAATACAGGTTTTTGAGCCAAGCTTTAGTCTTTAAATGTTCTCAAGGACTGACACAAAATAGGTGGTTGGTTGTTCCTGAGAGAGTGGAACAGGACAGAAGAAAAACTGCAGTGTCACTGAGGTTATCGCTCTGGACCATGTGAGAGCTCAGTCTGTGCTGCCTTCGCTGCCAAGAACCCAGAGAACCACTCAACCAGCTTTCCATGGGACAGTGCTCCGTTTAAATCCCATTATAAAGAGCTGTGCCTAGTTACATGCTCTAATAACATTACTTTGGGTTTTGAGCAGCTTCATGAAAAACAGCAAAATGAAGCAGCACCATGTGCTTAAACAGCTGTTCAGTATTTTTGTGGCACCTAGAATATGCAATATAACATGCACAAATCCTCCTCCAACTCTAAGCTAATTAACTTGACTTTGAATTAGTAAGCCATTACTTAACAAAATCCGAAAGATATTAGGCATTACCGCTTCATTCACAACGTGCACACATCTGAAACAAGACTTGATTCACTTTTATACTTCATTCTTACAAGCCTTTTAAAAGAGGACTGAAGCCTTTTTGAAGACACTCTCCCAGCCAGTGCTGCCCTACTCACAGACAAGGTCTACGAGTATTTCTACTTATCTTGAAACTCTCTTTCTACCTTCAAAATGAAATAATCCACCCCTGGTCTGAAAATGAATGGATGATCCAAAGCTTTGTCCCATACTCACATGCTTACTAGCGGGTTGACCCTGAGGTAAAGATCCAGGGGCCAGCACTGGAGAGCTTGCAGGGCTACAAAGTTCTGGGAAGGGATTTGGGATGGCCGGCAAAGATGATGTTCTGAATTGCTGTTCTTCTTCTTGAAGGCGCCTATAAACACAGAAGCACTAAGCATTAAGAGGAGCAAACTGGCATCACTAGACCTGGATCTCCTGCCCCACCATTTACAATAATGGTACTAAGGAAAAGGAACCAAAAATCACTCTTTTTCTAAGCAACTACTATACAGTTACAGCAACTGCAAGCTCAAAGTAGTTAACTGCATGTTAAAAATGACAAATCTGGCATCTATGTTTTGTTGGTTATAACTTGATTAGTTGGGTGCGTAACTGAGGTAACTATGCAAATAAACAGAAATATCTGTCTGTACTAGCTGACAAGCTTAAGCAGTGTGTGCCATAAAGTCAGTTAAGCTCTTCCAAACTAACGTGAAAGAGAAGAGCACAACAGCATTCACTTGGAGCCAAATTCCATGTGGATCTGCAAACGAAGGTGTATCCCTGTAAAATCTCTAAGCTGAGAATGAAACCAACATCGTCACCTCATTACAATACCAGATTCCATCTCCAGGCAACCTGGCATTTCCTAGTAGAAATGCAAAGACTCAGCTTGAGCAATAAACTGCAATTACACCCTCCCATCTTATGCTAGCTGTACAGTTACAGTTCAGACAAGTTTGTATCTCCTAAGATACACCACATGATTCAAGACAGGACCAACAGAGCTTCCATCTCCAGTTTATAACACACCCGCACTACCCACATCAACGAAATGAAAACTAAGGCCTACCAGTTGCCACAGAAAAGCTTGAAAACATGCAAAACCTACTCATGACCACACAGACAGCTTTAGGGTTCCCTACAGGGCATCACCACTGAAGATGTACTCAGTCAGTAAGTGACTCTGCAGCAGGCTGGCCTGCCAACGCCTTTGCAGAAGGCACCATCTAGTGGCAACCATGGAAGTTTCCAGAGACAACCCACCGACTCCTGGGTTTGAAATGCAGATCATTAAAAACTCAACTTGCTCTCATTTTAACCATGCTTTTGGCAAGCAGCACTTTCTTAACAGAGCTGCCTGGGAGACAACTACCGGGTTTGCCTCTGGAAGCACATCCCACCTTGGGCACACTCACTGTCTCTGTCTGGACCAGCACATGGGGGCTGAAAAAAATAACTACTGGGAAATCTGCTCTTCAGGTAACTACCCCGCCATTTAGTTGCCTTGGTGTTCCATAAATGAGCCTTACAGATTTGGGTTGGGTTTTTTTTGCTATAAATAGCAGGTTCCAACCATAACTATGAGCCATACAAGCAACTACTTGACCTGTTTGATTTTTTTTGTGCTACCCGTGTGTGCACTTCCCTGCAGCACAGGGTAAAGGACAGTGTAATACTTCTTCAGCTCAGTAGACTTGTATCAACAGCTCTGTACTGCAAATTTCTGACTGACCTCCATTATAAAAAGTGGAACTACAGGCACTGCAAGATTTGAAAGCTGTAGTTTTCTTACAATAGGAATTCACTCTGCTTCGCTCTGCTCTGCCTGTACTGCTGCAGTGCATCATTTACCTCATGACTGATCCACATATGAAGCTGCACTTTTAAGAGAAACACCACATTCTTTCATAGACCCCCATCTATGGAGGTTGAGATAACCCTGAACAAAAAGTTCATTAATTTTTTTAATGGTAAACACACGATGTTCTTGTGCGTATGAAAGTACAAGAGTTCAGAAAGGCACAGTGTTCTCAAAAAAGAGTTGCTGAGTTTTGAAATGCCACAAATAGTTTAAATGAAGTGCTTTGATTGAGATATTTACAAAACATTGACAGTTAGAATGCTCTAGAGAGCGCATTTTCTAGTTACAGCCCTATTCAAAGTTAAATATGAAATACTTGTAAAGCCAATTGCATCATTAGCTGGCTTGGTTGTATTGCAGTTACTCCATACTACACATTCATATAGAAAAACTGACTGTCCATTTCTATAGGAAATACATTAGCATAAAGAATTAGAAGCAACCTTTTCCACATGTGTGATTTTTCTTCTATTATTATTACTTCTCATTTCTTTTGGAGAAGACACTGTTAACTAGAAGGAAAGGAATCCTCCAAATCTGCGATTCAGGCATTTACCTACTCATGCTGAGAGGTGCTCCTTTCCTCCTACTGCCTAAAAAGAAGGTTTTAATAATCTCAGCATCACCTTTGGACATTCTCAAGACTACCAAGAGTATTCCACTTGAAGCCTAAATTCAAGACCCCATCCTGACAACATGGAAACAAAACTCTTTTTTTGTTATGACTCACATACTGCAAGCCTCAAGTGTAAGAGCTGAAAGTGCTCTAGGAAGAACACCTAAGTAACTATGATGTGTTCCTCGTTTGTTTGTCTTGGACCAGTCAGGAAACCTCTACAAAGAAAGGGGTTTTTTTTGGTACATCAAAACCATCTGAATGTGCCTTCTTCTATCTGCATGATCTTACACTTTATAAAACCAAGAAGCTGTCAATAGGCACCATACCTGAGAGAACAGTTACAGTTTGAAAATAAATCTTAATATGGATATAATTTTTGCAATTAGTTGAATAACATACAATTTGTACAACAGATTGGTACAAAAGGTACACTTCCACACGTTTGCTACTACAGGTATATCAAACTGCTGGTTAAAAACAAGGATGAAAACGTGACATTTTTTAATTTTGCAGAATACATCGAATATCTATGTCCTTCACCTACCTGGTATATCATTTTTCCTATGCAAAAGTTCAGTCTAACACTACTCTGCTCCTAACAAAGTTGATCTATTTTAAAACTTAGTTCTTTCAAAGCTAGATCAAGACAGCTTTAAGAAAAAGTAGGCAAGTCCTTTGTTCCTACCTTACTGCCATAATGCGCACTGGCTGAGACCGCTGCACCTTCTGCCTTGGAGACATGGGCTGCAGTGCACCTGATCCTGAAGATGGCAACTGACTGCGGCTGAGTTGACCATTGTGAAGGAGCGGAGTGGTTTCCGACTGCATACTGCACGTAGAGTATAAACTTTCAAATGAGGAATTCATGTCATTTACCAGAGCTTCTAGGTCCACATCGTCATCTGAAAGACAAAATAAAGGCAGCGTGACACATTTGGAAATTCCAGATAAAGAAGTCTGGAAAGACCAAAGACTAAGTTAACATAAAGTGATACATAATTTTATAGCTATATGTTGATAGTACAATTTTTTTTTTTTTTTATTGCAGCAATTATTGATTTATTTTAGAGCAGAAAAGGTGGAGATTTATTTTGTCTTCCTTGATGAAAAGCTACTGACAAAGAATGAAGTATTCCTACTACAGTGTTTACTATACAGATATGTACATTATACATACATCAATATATATGTAAATCACAAAAATTTGGTGGGATTTTTAGTAATGTCAATGCTAACGTGAAACCACTTCACTTACTGATAAACTGACATACATTTCGAAAGTATATCACTTACAAATACCTCAGTTCAGCTTGTCAATCTATCAAGTTCAGATTGTGACACACTGTAATAAACACTTTGCAAGATCCAGTAATTTAGAAGAAAAAACAAGACAATATTGCAGAAGTCAATAGGTGGAAGACACACTCCTCTGCTGTACGCATTGGAAAGCGATCGTTATAGTTTGCTAAAAATCCCATCTGTATTTCTGCGTATTTTTGTGATACAGGGGTATTAACGATCATAATTACTCTGCAAGAAAACAGAACTCCACGAGCCCTCTACACTAACCACTCTCTGAACTCCTATTGCAGAGCACTGTAATTACTCCCTAGCCACAAGTTACGTCACTCCCTATCAGGAGTTCAGCGGGCTGACGAACACACACATTGATATCTGCTTCTGGTTACTGCACAGCCACTGCCTGAACAGCTACTTCATACCAAATACAACTCTGAGCATCCAAAAATATGCCCTTATTTTCCAGCCATATCAATCGGATTCATAAAAATATACCACTGCTGTCTGAAAACTTTGAATCTTGCAACTCTTCATGACACGAATGGAAAGCAGATCCAAGCAATGGAGCCAGCAAACATCTACACAGTGCTATGCAGTTAAAACATGCTTTTTACTCCAAATATTTTGACATCTATACTCTTGCCATGTTTTCTAGGTAAATAACCACTATTCAGCTTGCAACCACTTAGAATACTTTAAGATACCATGAACAATTTGGTATCAACCGATTTAATTTGGTATCAGTATCACCTTCCTTGATGCTATCATCTGAAACAGCACCATTCAGTTTCTGTCCACCATCAACATGCCTCTATAACTACAAAGGGATGAGGAACACTGCATTTACACAGCAATTGTTTTGGACCCTGACAATCCCAGTTTTCTGTGTTGGATGAATCAAAGATCTGCTCAGACTTAAACAGGTGCTGGTCATGTCCCTACATATGAGCGCTATTAAATGACTTGAAAAACTACATTCCTCTCTGAAAGGCAGCAGGCCTTTATCAAAGTAAAAAACACGTAGTCTTCTCTGAAAACACAGGATTTCTAGGTTTGAATGTGTTAAAAACCAAAACAAAACCCATCAACCCAGTTTTTTTCCTTTCATTTCTGTATGGTTATTTCCCTCAGTCTTGGTACTTAACAGCTACTACCCTAGCACTAAGACTCACCTTCACCAGGCCACACCAACTTCTTTGTCTATCAGCTAGTTCATGCATTTTCAATAATCGAGACTTTGCTTTGCTTGGACAAAGTCTACAGCAATTTTCCTGCTATTTTCAGGAATCTCCAGACAGAGTTGCAATTTAAATTTCATGCCAACCTCCAGATTCTTATTGTATTTGGAGAGGACATACTGAAAACACTTCTTGAGCAATCACTAGGGAACCACAGCAGTAGGAGTATAAAGAGGGAGAGGCTGAATTACAAGGCTTTTGAATTTTATCATTCATCTAAACTACCAGAAGACTGAGCTACAGGGTGTCACATGGCTGTCAACTAAAAGCTATGGGGTTGGATGAAGGAGACATAAAAGACAGATCCTGGCCACAGAGTCAGGGAGTAAATTACAGCAACAAACAGCAATTGTCTAGCTGAGTAAAAAAAGAAAGGGAAGAAAGTCAAGGCATACATTCTGTGGAAGTCCGTATGGCTTGGTCCCCGAGGGTGCTAATTTATTAACAACTTAGACAAAGCTATTAGCATGCAAGATGCTTGAGTTTTCAGATGATTGTGACATGGGTGGAATGATTAAGAGTCAGCTCAAGCTATCCCTGAATAATCAAATAGGCACAAAGGTGTAATATGAAGTTTAATATGCATAAAATGATGCACTTCATGCAAAATACTAAGCAAACCAAGTACATAGTTTAAAGCATTGAATTACCATTAGAAGGCTTTTAAGCATATCAATTTCACACCTAAATTCAATTTCCAACAGGACAGGCACTGACAAGGTGCACACAGAGTTCTCCTAATAATATGTTGCACTGATGTTCAGAATCTGATTTCACTCCTCTGTCAGCTCCTTTTCTCCCTGGGTGCACTGCAACTAATAATAGCCCTCAGTCTTGCTGTAAAACTTTTGCAGAAGTGCAGATCCTTAAGCTTTTTGAAGACAAAGCCTGCAACTTCGAATTTCGTACAGTTTCATCTCTAAACAAAAGCATTTACTAGTAAATACCATTATGTTTTGGAGAGATTTCAGCACGCTGCAATTGAAACGTCACTGCTGTAGCCTACCTCAGAAGTGCCAGCAGATGTCTCAGCCTGCCAAGTAATCCAGTATGTTACTTTTGATGGCTTTCTACAGAACTTAACTAAATAAAAATCAAATAAGAAATCCCTGGGATTTCTAAGCCACTTCAACCATTTGCAGATGTACTATTCAGAAGGATATTTCATATGCAGTACAATCCTTCAAAGTATCTTAATCTACCAACCGGTGAGATCTAGGCTCTATCAAGATCATCCTACATAGGAAAAAAACCCCAGAAGCTGACAAAACTGATTTTGAGAAGGCTTGCTAGTTAACAGCAAAATTTGAAGGTCTTTGGGCTTTGAGCCAGTATGGCATCACACTGGTCCTCTTAGTGTGCACACACAAATTGATGACTGATCCGAAAGGATCACCTCTGTAGGCTACAGCAGACAGAGCTGCAGATAGCTGAGGAGCCTCCAGCTCTCCATCTATCTCGCAGATGTGCTTCCAGGGATACTAAAAGCTATTTTCCTTAATCTGCACTGAATTCTGCCATAAGATCAAGCAGTGTGAAAGTGGATATTCGATGTCTGTTTCTTCCTCTCTCAAGAGAACAGCATAGGGGCCAGTTTACCACTTCCATGTACAAACATGCAAGTAGCCTTTTGCTTTTGGAAGTCATTTTTAAAGGAAAACACTAGCAAAACCTAGCTCTGACATACTTCTGCTAGTACACAGGATAACTGGCAGTTTTGTAGACTTCTTATACCATAACAAAATACTTGGCATGTATGCAAGTAATGTTCTTTCCCAAACTAGAACCAAAGTGCATACACTGGCAGCTGTCTGAACTTCATTTTGCTTCTTTACCCACAGCTTGTTAAACTTTGGTTTTGTTCACAAACCAGCTCTGTTGGATGCTGCAAGTAATATTTTTTGTAAAGTAAATCATTATTTGAATTACAAGAAAAAAAAATTAAAAGTTCAACTCAAGGAAAGAAGAAAACTTTGTAATAAAACCTCTTACTGACCTAGTGAACTAAGCTATCATGTTCCACAAAAACTGGAGCACTATTTGAGCGTTTTCCATCATACCGTAAGAGGGATAATAAGCCCCAAATTAGGCCTGAGCAAACTTTAATCTGTGCTTAACCATGTCCCACTTCTCTTTCTACTTCTAGCCCTTTTCTATCCCTTAGATCCCAATTTATTTGTTTTGGTGGTTGTTGGCTCTGACATGTGAAGCTCAGCTAAAAGGACTAAGCGGGATCTTGCTTATTCTGAAGTGACGTAAAGCTGAAATGAGCCCTGCACAGCTTCATCCATGCCAGCCTCCCAAAGAAAGCAGGTATTTCTATGGCTGTCAAAGGGCTCACTGCACTGTAGAAATTCTGTTCACTGAAAAAAAGAGCTGAACATGGAAAGAATCCCAGCTTTGCCCTACAGACCAGGATGTATTTCATGTCTAAATGGCAGCTCAACAAATACCTTTCCCTTTAAACATATGCCTTGCAGTTCATAGGGAATACTATGAAAAGCATCACAGGACTTAAATTACCTGTGATTTAAGAGGCTTTTAACAACTGTATACATACATAAATTATGTCCTTCTTGTTGGCTCATTTCAGTATTATCCAGCATTATCACTCATATCAGCTCACAGAGAAGACATGCAAGTGCTACCAGGAACTCAGCAGAAGACTTATGAAAAGGCTATACTACTTTTTGGTCACCATGGACGTAAATCTGATACTACATGAAGCATAAACAAGTGTTCAGTATTACAGTAAGGCAGCTGTAGATCGATTGCCTATTCCTATTTGACAGCCTAACCCCAGCAATCAGTTCCCCAAAATGAGTTTCAGTGCAGCACATTCGAGATCCAGCTTAACAAAGTAAAGAAGCTAAAATATAATTAATACAAGATTTCATAGAATCAGAGAATGGTTTCAGTTGGAAAGGATCTTAGAGCTCATCCAGTTCCAACCTCCCTGCCATGGGCAGGGACACCTTCCACTAGACCAGGCTGCTGAAAGCCCCATCTAACCTGGCCATGAACACTGCCAGGGATGGGGCATCAGCAACTTCTCAGAGCAACCTGTTTCAGTGTCTCATCACCTTCATAGTCAAGAACTTCTTCCTAGTATCTAATTTAAATCTCTCCTCTTTCAGTTTAAAACTATTTCCTTTTGTCCTGTCACTACCTGCCCTTGTCAAAGAAGTCCCTCTCCAGATCTCTTGTAGGCCCCCTTGAAGTATTTCACTCAAGTTTAGTTCAGTAGAGGATGATAATGAAGTGCAAAGTAGGCCCTCCTGCACACATTAATTGACCCTCCAGGAGACAGACAGAAACAGTGAGAGAAAAGGAACATACAGTTACATACACTCTACCATCCTGGATTGATCGTGCAGTGAAACACTACGTAAATTAAAGGCAATATAGTGAAAACATATTTACATTAAAATGAACAGAAGGACCTAACCAGAATTTTGAGAGGAAAAAGACATCTAAAATACTGTGGCATCCACCTCAACATCCTGTTTCAAATCTCCTAATACCACATATAGTTATTCTGATTCATGTTGGCGACACAAGCATATTTTGCAAGGTTTTTGGTACTGGGGAAATTTCATGTTTTATGATCAAAAATGCAGGCAATGATTACCACAGTGAGATGTGCATACAAACTTCTTTTACAAGATAATGCCTTATTAGGGGGACCCCTTCCACAACAGCACTGCAGCTTGTCCTTCTAGTGCGATGTTCAAATGCTGTTTTGATGGGATTTTTCAGAAATGCCAACCACTAAAACTTCTTGAAAATACACCATTGCTGACCACACCGTTGTAATGATGCACAAGCGATTCCACTGTAGGTAACCCCTCACTCCTCTGTTACTTTCTCTGAGCTTGCAACATTTGCTGTGTTTACACAAATGCCTCGCCTCCCTCCATACCCTGTGTTTCAGCTTCCACATCTACAGGAATCAGCTGCCTAATGATAATAAGCAGATGTCTTAAAATTTTTTAAAAAACCCATAGTGGCCTCTACAGTGATGCTGCAGCTGAATGACACCCTCCAGTCCCCGATACCAGCTCCTCCAATCCTCAATACCAGCTCCTCCAATCCTCAATACCAGCTCCTCCAGCACCCAATACCAGCTCCAGTTTTATGCAATCCCCCTTCCTATTAAGAACTATGCACAAACAGTGAGTTGCACAAGAAACAAAGAGACAGTATAAAACCATTCACAAACCATTCACACTGTTCTGCAGGTCTGCTGCCAGACTCAATTATACGGATATCAAGATTGCCTTGCTTCTAACATTAGAAGCCTAGAGGGTTTTTTTATTCATACCAAGTGAAAGCGGAAGACACAAACCCAACTTTGTGTCCTAGAGACCTCACCAACTCCAGAGTGGTCATAGTCTGAATTAAAAATTACAATCCTGAATTCCAAAACTCCAGGATGTTATGTACCCTGTAAGTCCCAGTGAGACTCTGCACTGAAGAGTCCTCTTCATTGCTTTCTAACCTTCACTGGCTGAAAAGAAATCCTCTACTTTTTACTGTAACTATGGTTGCTGGCCTCCAAAATGCCACATCAGTGCATGTGCAGCTTCTAAAATGCTAAATGGACAATGCTGTGGAAAGAAGGTCAAGAAGCAGAGATGCTGGTCAGTAAAAGAACATAAAATTGAGATAGGCATCTATGCTCTTTTAGTACACTAAAATGTCACACAGAGAAGTCATCAGAGAACCTGTAAGTGCTGCAGTATTCTCCGGGTAATTTTTAAATCCCACATGCATCTATTCCCATTTCTGACAGTAAAGCTGGGATATAGCTAACACCACATTTATTTATGCTAACTACAGGTGCTGGAGAGAATTCACTTTATAAACACCTCTTTACTAAAGATTTGTGGTTGGGCTCCAGAAATGTTCCTAAAACACACCTGATAGATTTCTTGAAATAGAAGATGAACTAAATTGAACAAAATTAATGTTGCTAGGTAACAGCTATAGGAATAAGCTACATATGAGAAGTGTTAGTCAAAAAAAATCAAAGCGTTAACGAGTAACAGGAGCAACTGGCTATAGGTGCCCTACAGCAGGAAGGAATGAAGTTGTACCCTCAGACTAGCCAAAAAAACAAGTTTCAGGAATTCTGATGGAAAAAAAGTGGAAGGTTAAAACATGGAAAATTCTGTTCTTCTCCAGGTCACACATCTAATGTTTGACATCACAAAGAGTAAAGATGATGACAGCCAGGCATTCAAGCGAAGGGGGGATGGATAAAGAGGGTAGGTTTGTTTAATTTCAGAGACAAACTAACATAAAGCATGTCTCTGACACAGATTTTAACAGCCTTACCCTTTGATTAGGCTGCAGTTTTTCCACAGACAACATTCAGAAGCACCTCCCAGTGTGCATATTCCCATTTCTAACCCTTTAGAGTCACACTGGTCCTTCTGTGGAGCAGATGGATGCTGGTCACTTGGACAGATGATTGCTGTAGGTGGGTATCATCAGCACCACCAATGCTGAGCCCTTGATTGACTCTAAGGCATGTACAAGTGTTGAAGTACTAATGGCATCACTATGAGAGAGATGTCTGAAACCCAAGGATTAAAGTCTAGAACATCTAGAATACCGATTATGCATATACCTACCAGCTTTATTACAACTATCAGAGATAAGATAAAATATGTAAGTTATGGCCAGTCCCCTTTCGAGACCCCCACACCCCATTTTGAGAACACAGAGCTGGGATTCAATCTTCCTGATATCAACTTTCTAGTTGGAAATTTGCAGCTTAAAAAATAAAAAAATAAAAAAAGCATACCTTCCTAAAAGATGCATCAGGTCAAAATTTGAACTCCCAGCCAAACAGATTACCACCTAATCCCATGTGACTGTGCAGACAGGGGGACTGACACACCACACCTCCATGTACAGCCATTGCTGATGGTGGAGCTCCTGTAGCAGTAACTTCCAGCCTCTCAAATCCCAATTTGCAGGGCAATACTTGCAGAACGACTGCTGTAGAGTAAATACCGAGTAAACAGACCACTTACAACAGAATCCGAGGTTAAGTAGACCTCTGGGAAATTGTCATTCCTGAGCTGATTACAAAATCCAGCCAGAAGATTAATTTTCAAGAAGCTGGTAACATCTGCAGCTTTCTTCTATGAACATTAAGTTCAGCGGTTTCTCTGACCATTTTCTCATGTCACCTACATTTAGCTCATTAGTTTAAGAAAAAGACTGAGCAGGTCCTTAAGAGGAAAGCATTTGTTCAGTTGGGTTTAGCAAGACAGGAAAAAACCCAAAACAGTCCCAGTTACCCAGAGGATAGAAAATAACATTAATTGAAGAAAGCAGCAGCACCAGAGGGTAGAATGAGATACTGTTTCCAATGCCGAACCTGGAGTCGCAACAGACTAAGACTCAAAGAAAACCCTTGAGAAAGATGAAGTGTAGGATGCAGTATGCCACAGGGTGAGCAGGTCAGACTGATTTTCCTGACCCAAAAGCAGATGTGAACAGAGAGACATTTAAAGCATAAGTAACAACTGTGCAAGGAATAGTCATGCCCCGATCTTCTTAGTGTGGCCTTTATTCACTCAGGACAAAAAAAGAAAATCAGAGTGAGCATGGGTAAATGCATGACACACAAAAGGACCAACCAACCCAGGAATTCTCTTTTGAGGTCTTCTCCCCCAGTAAGGTTAATGGATGCCTCAATCTTGGTACATCACTTCTATGGCAAAACCACAAAAGAAGGTTCTAGCAGTACATCCCCAAAACAAATACAATCCTATCCATGATTAAAAGAAGGATCAAGAGAATATGGCTGGGGTAACACCTGGGCAGCAGAACAGCTCCTAGCCTGTGCAGCCCACACAAAACTGAACAGAAAATCCACTTAAGCTTTCCAGGTAACGGGGAAAAACATGTTAACCTACTGAGCCATTAAGGTACTTCCAAGTCAGAACTCAGGAAGCACAGTGTTGGATGTACACAAATAAGCAATACTAACAGACAAGTCACAGTTCATAAAAGAGTTAAAAATTGAGAGATGAGAAGAGCTACCATGTGTCTTACAAGTCTAAAGCTATTGAAGGCAAAGTTAAAAACACAGGCAAAGCATCAATTGCTTTCCTTTAGGGAGCCTGCATTCTCCCTTCCTGATTAAACACCATAATACCCAACTGAATAATCCCACTTGAACAATCCTTACAAATCGATGTAAGTACCACTGCATGGATTAGTCCCTCCTGTCCTGCCAAGAAAGCCCAAGCTTTATCCGTGCTCTGGGAAACATCGTGTGTAACCTCCCAACATGCTGCTGCGTAGCTCCAGCCAAAGCCCGTATTGCACTGCCTGCTCCAGCACTGGTGCTGGCGTCTGCTGGGTGAGAGCATCACCTGTCTGCTTGGGGAAGTCCTCACCTGGCAGCCAGCACACCCCAGGCTTCTTGCATCAGAGGTTTCATTTCAAAACCACTTCTTGACAACTTAAAGCTTTCAAGTGAAAAGTGGTTGGATTAACCCAAAAAGTCCGTTAGCGTTCCTCTTCAGGAAGCAATGGGTCCACACAGCTGATGCTGGAAAATTATTATTATTAAATTAGGCGTGTACCTCATCGCTTGATACCTGGGCTAACCTTTAATCCTACTCTCTTTAAACCGTGAGTTTTAACATTTGCTTTGAACAGGTTTATTGCTGGCTTAGAAAGCATGTCTAAGAGTATGTAATACAAGTTCCAAAAGTTGCACACAGCAATTAATGAATCAGCTATTCCTCCAAGTTAATTAAAGATTGTGCTTTGAGCACATAATAGTTACCTAGCTGTGACAGATGTACTTACAAAGCAGACAACAGCAATATTTCACATTTAAGGTATTTCTAGTCAGAGTTTAGTTAACAGAATCAAAGTCATATGAAAAAATAAAATGCTTTAACACCAGGGTAATTCTGGCTTCTTTTACCAGTTGCTTTACTAGTTTACTATTAACCCCAATTGCCATTTTGGGAAATCATCTACAAGAAACTAAGCTGGGGGAGAGTTGTTTGGAATTGCAACACTGCATCAAAAAAGCTCCCTAAGAGCCCTCAACATGGGACTTGAAAGCCCGGCACCTGACAGATAACAACGAGCAAGCTTGCCTACCTTAGCTTTGCTCCATGGGTGAAGGTGGCCATCAGATGTCCTTACTGCCTTGAGAGAAGCTTGATGTAAGCTTTCCCTACATTTCTTTGCCCTACTAAAGGAATAATGTTTTGGGGCATGCATTTAATCTCATCTGCACACAGATAGTTTGTCCTTGAGCCGGCTGTCTATTTTAGTCTTTCCTTTCACGCAAACCCAGCTGTTGTGTCAGAAAATCACGTAGTCCTTTTGGGTGTGGAACAAGCTCTCTCGGGCCTGCCAGCAAAGGGCAGACAATTTGTGAGGAATTACTGCCACAGTGAAGCACAAACCTCCACTGCGTGAGAAGGGAACACCACAGTCCTGCCGCACGGATCCCCAGATGGCAGAGCATATTGCTGCAGTCGCATCCCAAATGGCAGTGTGGAGCCACTGCTGAAGGCGCCCGCACCCCACACTGCCGATGCAGAAACCAGTCATTTATAATAGCTCTGCCACGCTTCCCTCTGTCGTGACCCCTAGAGCTCCTGTTGGCCAACTTGCATTTATTTGGGTTTTTTTAAGGGTAAACAAAAAACAAACCAACAACCAAACAAGAGTAACCACCAAAACCAACCAAGGACTGGGGAGAAAACAACAACAAAAGAAACACCAACAAAAGAAACTAACACAAAAAGCCAAGGGGAAAAAAAAACAAACCCCAAACCAAGTCATTGCAGTCAATCACTCAAGACCACAGGAAAGAAAAAGCAATCTGAATTTGCCATTCAATGAAGAGCAATCGCATCAGCCTAAATTTACCTAGGCTTAAGGAAAACAGAAGTTTATTTATTTTTCTTCTAGACTAACCAGGACAAGTTTGCTTTCTTAAATCAGCTACTCGAAGCGTGGCCCTTCACAAATTAACATGCTGCACTGGTTAAAATAAGTCAGGATCAGGCTCACCAAAAACCAAAGCTGCAGGTGTGCTATGCAGAAGGTTCATCGCAGCTTGACATGAGCCAAACCCAACTTACCCATTACGCCCACTTTTCTTCCAAGACCCACACACCTGATTTTACGAGGTGCGTGCATTCCCAGTTCAGGTACTTAATCAAGGCGCTCCATGATTTTGGGAAGCCAGCCTGCTGCTGTTCTCTGCCTGGTCAGGTTTAGCTGTGGGTAGAGACCCCAAGCTCCCACCTAGACTTGCCTTCCTGCATGATCATAAAACAATGCTGGAAGCAGGATGCAAGACATTTTTCCCCCAGGGAAAATGTTAACTGTTAACAGACCATCACTTCTATGAGGCAGTCT
Organism: Psittacus erithacus; assembly: GCA_009867235.2. NCBI lineage: Eukaryota > Metazoa > Chordata > Aves > Psittaciformes > Psittacidae > Psittacus > Psittacus erithacus. The sequence continues at coordinate 32,240 of WYDI02023838.1, read as the reverse complement.
CGATCGCCTTCACCCAGTGACAAGGATGCCATCAGTACACTCAAACGAGCTCACAAGGCCCCAGCGTCCTGCACTGCGCCTCTCTACATCACCACCACCACCACCACCCCCACTCCTCTTAGGAAAGAGTCCCCAAAAACCTGCGGGCACAGTTTCAGTGCTTGCAGAGGTCAGACAACCTGCTCGCCTTGCTGTTTCACATCTGAAATACAGCCCAGAAAAGCAGAGGAGACTGGTTCTCCCTTAAAAAGCACACCTAAGTATTTACATACCTCAGAAGAGGCAACAAGTGGACAGGACACAGTTTAAGGTAGGCGAGAAGTGTTGCTGTAAAGCCCTAAGGCTCTGAAGGACTTCTGTCAAAGGCATTTTAACAACATCAGCAACTCCAGGTTAGCCACTGTGGTATTAATACCCAGTGGTATCCCAGCAGCAAGCTTCCACTGCTTCTGTTAGCTGACTGGCTCTTCAGGGATGCTACCCTACCTTTGGAGGTGACCTGTGTTCAGACTTTGGTATATTCCAGATGCACTTCCTGATCCATACTGTCATATTTTACCAGGCCTGACCTCTCCAGGATTTTCTAACCACTTAAGGACAAACCATAAAAACATATACCTAAAGAGTAATTCTCTTTTGCTGTTGAACAGGTTGGAACTAGATGATCTTTACAATCTCTTCCAACCCAAACCAGATTCTATGATTCTATAAACAGTAGTAAGCTCATAACTGAATTGCAAAGATAAACAAAAAATTAGCAGCCCCCATTAAGCCTTTTTTATGTATAAAATTACAAACACACAAGCTTATAAAAATGTCCAAATGCATGTATATGTAAACTTGCAAGCAACATATACCAATTAGGAGCATTAACAGGACATACAGCCAGTTTAAGCCATGTTCTTGCGCAGTTACAAATGCACTCAGACAGTGGTGCTGTAACACACTGTAACATTGCACTGCTTCTAACCTCATGTTGCACATCACAAATTGCCTGCAATCTTGATTTGGACAGAAAGACTTAAATATTGTTACTGCAATCCTAATACCATTAATGAAATTACATACTAATTGCTTTGGTCAGTAGCACCTTATATATTTTAATTACTCAGGCAGCTGCTTGCTGTTAAGAACTCCAAATTTGGCTACATCTCATGCTCTATTTTTTTTGTGTAGCTGCTTTGCCCCATTTCAGTCCTTCTTTTTTTTTTTTGTTAGCTGAAAATACAACTAGCTGGAAAGAATCTTGTCCCTTTTAATAGGCACAAAGAGACTGAAATGAACAAATTCAGATTGATCTTCCCCTTGAAGCTTCTTGGCTCTCAGAAAAATGCCGTAACCTTCTTCATCCTCAATGCAAGAATGTCAGCTGCTCTGAAATTATGCAGTTCTAAAGTATCCTTACATGACACAGCTTCCCATACTGATGTGCTGTCAAGAAAAGCTTGCAGCACAGCGTTTACATAAAGGCAGAAATAAATACTGTACTGCTTATCATAGACAGGTAAGTTCCAAGACACTGATGACTGAGTTTTTTTGTTACAACGCTGCACTGTGGTGAAATATTTTAGTGCAGAATGGACATCAAATTACAAGAGAGCTGTTTTTCTACAGATTTTGCTTCCTTTATTAAGCAATGAAACTCATTTTTTTCCTCCCCCCTCTTTTCATGTGAACTTAATACAAGCCCCAAGCTTAGTATATCCGAGATTTATAGACAATATAAGAAATCAAGAGTTACAGAAGCGTACCATTCCAGTTCATTTTGGGGCAGTCTTGGCACTGCAGGATTTTTTCAAAGCTACAGGAACCATAAATAATGCAACTCTACAATATTAAGTTCTACTGTTTTACTCCTCTTAAAGAAATCCAAAAGAATTTTCTCTGGAATGACAACGTATTTTTTCCTCAATCTTTTCTTAGATGAACCTGAGGACATGAGGAAACAAAAAAGCATAGATTTTGTTTCCTTATTTGACAAATACACAACTTAAAGCACAAGCCACAGAAGCTGCAGTATAACCATCAGGACTTACCCAAAAATATTTTGCAGTTTTAGTAGTAAAAACCAAACAAATCATAGACTAGTTTGGGTTGGAAGGGACCTTCAAAGGTCATCTAGTCCAACCCTCTGCAATAAACAGGGACATCTCTGACTAGATCAGCTTGCCCAGAACCACATCCAATCTGGTCTCGCACATCTCCAGGGATGGTGCACCCAGCACCGCTCTGGGCAAACTGCACCAGAGTTTTACCACCCTCATTGTAAAGAATTTTTTCCTCACATCCAGCCTGAATCTCCCCTCTTTCAGTTTAAAACCATCACCCCTTGTCCTGTCACAACAGCCCCTGCTAAGAAGTCCCTCTCCATCCTTCTTGCAGGCCCCTTTTAAGAACTGAAAGGCGCCAGTAAGGTCTCACCAGAGTCTTCCCCAGGCTGAACAGCGCCAACTCTCTCAGCTGGTTTCTTCTGTTTGCCGATGTATTTAGAGTTAAGAACGTTTAGGTGCATAATCATAAAACGGATAAAACCCCAGAACAAGAAAGACCTGCACTACGAGCTCCTGCACTACGTAAAGCATTAGAACCCACTTCAAAGTTTTCTCCATCCCCAACAGTCCTCCAAAGTGGACAGCCCATATGGGCTTTCTTTCAACTTCCAGTGAACTAATTTTGAGAGTTATCTTGCATCAGCTGAAGAGCAACGCTTGCTTTTATACTTTATTCAAATAAATGTCAGACTCCTACTGCTTTCTCCTCTTGCCACAGTGGGTACCATTTCACGGACAGCCACTTACACTCTTTTTTAACATATTAACCTCTACAGCGTCCACTCTGTCAACAACACCTCTGAATTCTGCCCTCATTAGCTAGGTTGTCTGTTGGCCTCTCAAAACTGAGGATGCACTAGAAGACTCTTTCTTCCCACATGCTCTCACAATAAAATGGGTCTTGAAGTAATCTAGATGTCTGCATGAGACATGTCAAGTATTTTGACTGACGTTTCTCAAGCAGGCATTCATTAACGTGTGAAAAGCACTCTCACTGCTTACATCAGGTCAGTGAATTAAAGTGAGGTATGCCAAACAGCAGCATTTTTCCAGGGCAACTGAATCTATATTCAAAGGCCCATTACAAGTAGCAAATACTGTAAAGGAACCACAAACCTATACTGGTAATACTATATCCATAAAAGGTCTGGGAACAGATGAACTCTTAACTTTCTTCCAAGCCTATTAAAAAGATATTTAACCCATGGCACTAAAAATCTCTCTTCCACCCCACAGATTTGAAGCCACCAACTTAACAGGACAAAAGCATTTCTTCTTTATCCCTTTTGTGTCTGACTGGGGCAGGGGGAGGATGGGGACTGAGCCTTCTTTCTGTGTTTGCATGGCACAAACATCAAAAGGACTAATTTCAGGCTGGAGCTGAGACACGCACAACAATCAATGTTAACCTCTTGCTGTTGAATTCACTGCCCTCACTCTGTATGGGTCTGAAAGTTTGCCTGAAATACAAGGAAAAGTTGCTCACAACCAGTTCAATAGAAATGACTCCACATTTCAACTGGTTTTCCTCTTAAAATATCTGTATTTCTAGCCCAGTATAAGTGTCTAAGAATGCTTTTACTGCTGCATTTCATTTCATTTCATTTGTCAAACCAGAATAAACTTCCTTCAGAGAAAGTGGTTTTTTGCCATTACAAGTACATTAGGAAGTGTGCCAGCACAGCTGTGCCACCAAACCCCTGGGAGACACCAGACTCTGGGGAATGTAAATGGCCTGAGAACAGCCTACTTGAAAAGACATCTTTTTTCAGGGTAAAGTCATCAGCACCACGATCACCAAGTCTTATTGCTCAAACACCCTCACTGTAAGAAAGGAGGCATTCACCCGAGCCATGACTTCAACAAATTTCTCCCCAGTAGTCTCAATTTGCCTTGGAGCCAGCAATCTGCCAGATTCATCTCTAAACTTGCTCTTCAGAAAGAGATCTCTCTGTTTTGTATTTCACCAGCCTAACACAGCAGGAGACATGTATCCTGGCCCAAACAGCTCAGCCCTACTGCCATGTAGAGGGAGGGTTGAGAGGTTTTTTTGTTTTGCTTTGTTTGGTCAGGTTTTTAAACAGAAGGTTTACAGAGATACACAATGGTGGAAAGATATTACCACAAACATAAACACTGTATTAGTAGACATCTCGGCTCCTACAGTAATGAAAATTAATTACATCTCTTTCAGTAGTTTCACTTCAGCTACATACTAAAACAATCTAAAACTCCATGGCTTTTCACCATGCTTTATGCCTCAAGTGGTTTTCCCTTATCTTGTTATCCGTCATTTAATGCTCCCTTTATTTTTCCTTTCTAGTAAATGTTCTAAGGTCAACTTGCAAGCCTGGTCACTGTTCCCAACTTCAATTTCAACCCCTGTATGCACAAAGAGAAAGCTTGAATTACCCTTCAGCTTAATTCACTGATCCCCTCCCTGCTGCTAGTCAATAATTATGCACCCTAAATCAAAGAACATTTATAGTACTTAGAAGCTGCATTATCTTTCACCACTTCATGTCACACACAGCATACAAACAAGTCAATCTACAGAAAGGCTACCCACAATGTCAAAGTAACAGTCTATGGTTTACCCTATGCATTAGAATATAATCTCACAAATGCTCACATTTCAGTCTTGATTTCATCTTTTCAGGACTGGCTCTCAACTTAATACCATGAACAAAGTGGGACATCATCTTCAAAAATAGCATGTACTCTATGAAGCAGATGTCAACCACATACTTGACAGAAGTTTTGCAATAGCAGTATCCTCATTTTGCTGATGGGGAAAATGTAGACAGACATCTACAGTGATTTGTTTCATTCCCTTTAACAGCTGATTTGTTGAACAAGCATTTCTAACTCTTTGCCCCACTCTGCACTGGCACAGACACCAAACCCATTAGGTATTTTGTAACTCATGCTGGGGGGTCAGGGAGGAGGTCATGGAGAGCCCATTGGCTCTTCTGCATGCTCACATGAAGCAACATACACTTAGCAGCATCCTGCAATGATTTCTGGGGTCCAGTTTCATCAAAACGTCAGGTGAGCCTAGTTATTCTGAGCAGTTTATAGCTGCCTAGGGTACAGAGAGCATGGAACATAACATAATAGCACATGGGAGTCAGGTCTGCTGCTGACATCATTAATCATACAGAATCATAGACTGGTTTGGGTTGGAAGGGACCTTAAAGATCATCCAGTTCCAATCCTCCTGGCATGGGCAGGGACACCTCCCCCTAGACTAGGTTGCTGAAAGCCCTTTCAGCCTGGCCTTGAATACTGCCAAGGATGGGGCATCCACATCTTCTCTGGGCAACCTGTTCCAGCGCCTCACCACCCTCACAGTAAAGAATTTCTTGCCAATATCTAATCTAAATCTATGCTCTTCAGTATAAAGCCATACCCCCTTCTCACTATGCGCCCTTGTAAAAAGTCCCTCTCCAGATTTCCTGTAGGCCCCATTTAGGTACTGGAAGGCTGTATAACTCCTATACTTTGCAATCGCTCGTTTGTGGATGAGCCTAAGTCTCTCCACAACCCCACAGCACAGCCTTTGGAGGTTTGTTCGACTTTCAAAATGAGTAAAAAGGAACTGTCCTCCCAACAAAGACCCTGGGGTCAGGAACGCAGGCAGCCTGTCCGAAGTCACTCACTGCCTCTGAGTTGACTTCAACAAGGGCTGGCTGTGGGTACAAGCAGTACACGCTGCAGAGGCACAGGGCTTACAGAAAAAACCAGCACATTGCTGTAATCAAACCCTATACCATTTTACTCTACTCTTGCTGTCTTAAGTCTGACTTCAGTCATGAGCCTTTAATCATTTTTTAAACATAGAAAATCATGTTGATACTTAAGCACAAGTTTGCCCCAAAGAAAGCTGACTTTCATATTCATCCCACAGCACAGAAATTTATTAGCCAGGTATTTTCAGTGAGATCCTTTTTGGGGTTTTTCGTGCATATCCCACAGTATATATTCTTCTTGACATAACTAAATTAAGCTATACTTGTTGATACAGACCATGAGCACATGCCAGCGCAACTTGTTTGTCTCAACTAAAGGACATATGTTCCTATGCTGGAAAAACCTTAAAATCCGCAGTCCTCACCTTCCCAGTCACCTGGCACAGCCAGTCTTTTACATAAACAGATTAGAAAAGGGATTTCTAAGAAAGATGATGTTTAAGCTACAACTTGAATCGGACATTTTCCTCTCAGCTGTAAGATGTGTTACATCTTTATGCAATAATCCTGGTTTTCTAGTACGTAAGCTCCTGAAAATTGTTCTAATCTGCAGAAAATGATACTAAAACCTTAAACTAATTCTACACCTGCTCAGACTGCTTAACCTAAATTTGCTATAATAGTGTTAGCCAACTTTTAAAATCCATTTGATTTTTAAGCACAAAGCCAACATCTGGTCAGCATTAATAATTCTTCCTCTAATTAAGACCAGCCAACAACTGAAAAGGAAGGGCACCAAGTTGTTGCATCATAAGGAATCCTAAAGCAACAGAAGCCTTTGCCAAGAGAACTGCTGTATCGCAAATACACCCCATTTTACTCCTGCACACAAGTCTTACCTCATCCTTTTTCTGTTTCTTAGCCCTGGAGATGTTATGGACTTAGACATTGCTTAGTTATTTAATTACTTTTATTTTTTAGAAGAAGAGCAAAGTGAATTTCTGTATTCATTCCTAAGGTGATAAAAGCTGTATTTAGAGGATGGAGCTCATAAAACACAAAATTAACTTATATTCTGCCCCACCTGAAGCACTGGAAAGAGACAGAAACAAAAGGTTAGGACACTTTTATCATTAGGGCAAACAATGGAAGGAAACCAAGAGCTGTACTGCCTGTTCTCCACCCTCTCACTACTTTGATAGACACCAAAAATACAACCTTGAAGGTCATGGAAAAACAAAAGCCTAAAAAATTGAACGCACGCCTCTCAGAACTGTTTGCAGACAAGAGGGCTGCATTGTGTCAGCTATTAGAAATTATCTGCCATCAAAAGACAGATCAAAGGTGCATGTCTCATCAGAGACAGGACACAAATCAGTTCCCTGTACTTTAAATGGGAGTTGGAGTAACTAGGGCTTTATCTGAAGGAGTTAAATGGATTTCACAGCAAGGGGTGGGGGGAGATATCTAGTCCCAGAATCACTAAATGTACTGGTGAAGTAAGGGTGTTAAAAGGTTTCTTGTGAAGTTCAAATCCAGCCAATCTCAAGAATTCAGGGAGCAGTCTCCACCATTACAACTGCCTTTCCCTTTGCCACACCGCTGCTACTACACTCTTGGAAACCAGTTTCATAAGCAAGGGGGGCTTTTACCTCCTGTTGCCTTCAGAAAGCACAGAGACATTCAGTAACACTGTGTTCTTAATGCAGAATTTATCAAAGTAGACAGATTTTAAAAAGAACATAGGTCCCCCCTCATCAGTCACAGTAGTTTCAAACATTACATGCATTGCTGATGAATGGCAATTTCTGATCTATTTATAGGTGACACTCTTAAGTGTCCGAATAAGCAGAATAGCTTTATTTCAGACTTGAACACAGCAGTCATAAAGCCCCATTAGTGCTCTAGAGTTTTCCATGTAACCAGACACCGAAAGGCAGTTCTCTCTCCATTAAAGCTGACCTTGCACAGTGACATTGTACTTTTATCTCAAAAATTAGAGATACTTACTTTTGAAAATAATCCTCTGAGCAGTATTTCATAACACAGGCAGTACAGCTGCAATGAGCATGGATTGTTTCAATCTCTAAACATACCCTTCCCCTTTACATGTCAAACTGCCTTTGAAATTTAGGATTTGATTTTGGTTAAGGTGTCAGAATTTGAAGTTAATATTCTGATGCTGCAGAGACACTGTTTTCACTGAACAACTGTCATTGTTACGGCATGATTAAGAACTAGGCTACCTAATAAATCAACTTTCTTAGCTGGAAAGCTCATTAGTACTGAGACTATTTAAGTGTTCACAGCCATGTTTTGACATTTGGGTATAACACCTCCACTGAAAGGTTCAAAAGCTTCTTATATAAAGCTAAGTACACTTAAAACATGCCCCCTAACAGGGGAAAAATAAGCAAAACCCAAGGATGTGCAGGAAGCTGGTGGAGCAGCACAGGCAAGAATTCAACTCAGCCACATTAAAAATGTCATCCAGAAGCTATCAAAAGAGCCTTTACTGATAAGTATTAATTTTCATCCTTCTGCTCTCTTAATGTCTTGACAGAGCCAATTTAGTCAGATTACAAAAGAAAACATAAAGGCAATAAAGTTATGCCAGAAAACATGAGCTCATCCCAGTATCTTAGAGTTAACTTGTACTGATTAAGTTAGAAGAGGGCATTTCAGATCAGTAAGATCAATTATGACCATTAGCTCAAATGAAGAAATGAGCCACCTAGGAGGCAGAGGACAACCTGAGACCACAAGTCTCCCCATACCTGTTGGACAGTAAATAAGTAAGTATACAAAGCAATTTAAAAACAATGAAATCTATTACATTTGGCTGTTTTAGCAACCTGCTTAAACAAAGGATGGGGATGGTACAAGCTGCTGAGTAAATACATTTACAGAGGAGAGAGTGCAATACCTGCAGGATTTGGGGGTTTTTTTGCTCACAAAAGAGATGAGACAAGCGCAGAAGAAACGAGCTCAGGTACCTGGGAGAAGCACCTCATCATGAGCAGATGCTGAGACATAGGTTTCCCTCTGGCATCTGAGTTTCCCCAAGCACGCCATTTCCAATAGGAGCATTGGAGACGCACGAGCTCAAGCCCCAGGAATGAAAAGCCTGGACAACACCGTCTCCACAACAGGGCTTGCAGGCTGCCCTCCTCCGGGAGGCCTCTCTCAGCCCATGCAAGGTGCTGTTCCTCGTGGGCAGTCTCCAGCGAGGCTGTTGCATCAGGCTGCGAGCAGCCAGGCACTCGGCAGGCAGCCAGCCGCCCCGACACAACCGGAGCAGCCGCACCAGCACAGAAAGTATGTGTGCCGCCGGTGACATCACCTCGCTGAGCCGATATACCTCCAGGGCAGCGTGCCTGCAGTAAACAAACACACTTGCCTCCTGCTGACAGAGCAGGCACTCATAAAGGGTAGTTATGCCCCTGTGCACATAGCAGCGCCTTGCTGACCCCCCCCCCCCCCCCCCAAAGTGCGCCGTTTCATGCCACCTGTAATGGTGCGATAGCTGCGGCACAAAGTTTGCTACAAGATGCCCAAGAGGGCACACCCCCAGACAAGGAGAGAGCGCATCCCTACGCTACACCTCTTTCATTACCTAGCCAAAGCACAATGTGTTCTTTTTGACAGGTAGCTCAGCTTCAGCGGCAGTAGGAAACCACAGACTGGTTTGGGTTGGAAGAGACACTAAAGATCACCTAGTTTCAACCCCTTGCCACAGATGAGGACATCTTCCACTAGACCAGGTTGCTCAAAGCCCCGTCCAACTTGGCACATCCCTTAGTATTGAGGACAAAAGCAAATTTAAAATGACAAAAGTGAATTGAAAACTACATTTGATTTTACAGTTTATTTCACCGCATCCCCTTCTCCCTATCTCATTTGTGGTGAGTTTCTTAAAGTCATCACTTTAGGCTTATACTAGTACTAACCTAACTTGTCCTCCAGTAAGAAAGACATTAAAGGGACGTAAACCCTCTTGCTCTGAGGATCTGGAAATAAACAATAGAATCGCACCACCCAGATGCCCAGTTTACGCCTCCCCCTTCTAATGCCTTGGACAAGAATTGAACAATAATAACAAGAAACTGGCTTCTAATCACACCCTAGTCTTCTAATCTACCCTAAATCACACCTTGTGAATCTCCTTCCACCCCTCCCCATGATAACTGGAGATACAGATCTTGAAAGAGAAGGTGGAGGAATACAATCCCTCTATCTTCAGTATGAAACAAAATCCCACCTTCTCAGATGTCATACACCCATACAGCTTCAGTCCCCAAGGGATGGGTGTGGTGTGTCACGGACTATCTCAAGCAAGGAACCCAACCCCATCTGCTCTCTCAATGCAGCCACTCTGCTTCAGCAACCATGTCCTCCCCAACATGACAAGTTCACTGCAAACCTGGTAATAACCATTTTTCCACAGGCCACAGAAGAAAACATGAATCAAATTTACTTTGACAGTTACATAAATAAGGAAGATTAATATTTAATACTGTAATACTTCTTATTCAGGCTTACTTTAAAATTCTCTATTTTTTCTACATCTCCACTTGTAAAACTTCCAATGAATAAAGGCCCCAAGGCAAACCACACTACACCCTAGACCACCAAGACACAGGGTTCCTTCCCTGTACTGAATCCCACAGGAGAAATTTACCCAAAGGACACACTGAATCCTGAGATTTAACAGGCTCAAAATCCCATGCTTGTCAACTATGAGATACTCAAACTTTTTTTACTCATATTAGGTGGCATGAGAGGAACACATTTAGTTTTAAACATGTCCAGAACTTAACATTTGCAAAACTGATACTAAAAAGTTGACATGTGGGAAAGAAAATAAAACCCAACAATTTAAAAAAAAAAGACAATCCAGTCACCTACAAAAATGTTCCTCTGAACATGCAATGTTTTAAACCAGTTTTGGTCTCTTTCTTCTCATTTCACTGATTTCATTCAATCAACCATTAGTAACCTTATTATATACAGTCTTCCTGCTAAACTCAATCAGTTTGTCTATTTTGTCTTCCTGTAGCTTGCTGCAAATCTCTTAAATTATCTGTACTAAACACCAACCTACTTTGTCTTCTCTTTTATCTTTTCTTTTTGCTTTTCTTCAGAGTTCTGTTAGCCCAAGTGTTTGGGAACTAATATAATGAGGGAAGTTAAACTTCTACACAGCTATCATGGGTGCCCTCCTAGGAGCTATGTTAACAAGATTCATCACCAAATACAATGGAAGCCTTCTCCAAAACAAGACAAAGGTACTGCAATAAGCTAGGCAGGAAGTGGGGGCTCTGCTCGCTGCATAAGGGTAGTCAGTATAAATCTTTTTGGCATTAATTGTGTTTTTTTTCTCAAGGTTGGACAATGACAACATTTATACAAAGCATGAGAATTCATGAATGTCTGGCAGTATTATCTCTGCAATACAAACAAGACTATCTGGTTTTCACTCTGCATTTTCAATTCAGTACCAGCTGGATTCCAAAACATGGGTTAGTTCTGATACACCAACTAATCAACTCATCCCAGTCTGATCCCACAACTGCAGCATATCACTAGCAGTACCAGCTGTTACTAAACACACTCCTCCTTAGCTATAGAACGAATAACAAAATCGCCTCAACCTCCTATGCCTATCCTTGAGCAGATAAAAACCAAAATACATTAAAAGCAAGTAGTAATAACAATAGTGGTGGAGGAAAGTGCTACACAAGATTATTTCTCTGGGCTAAATCTTAGGGATCGTAACACTTCATTTAAGCCCATACTCACTCAGAAGTCTGTCTGTATTTACATAGACTTGCATTTTTTGGACCCAGGCAGTGTGCTAGAGAAGTTTCCACCACTGTTGACATTAACCATCTCTATAAAAGCTAATGTGTCAATTACTAGCAAGGTACAGGAGAGCATCTACCTGAAGAGGAGGCTGCAGTGCAATGCAAGTTGGTAGTTACTCTGGATCCCTCCAGTTTCAATGGAAACAAGTCGTCTGTACATACAGGCAGGAAACCCAATGCCAACTGATCCACAACCACAGCATCTTCATCATCTTACTACAGGCATGATTTCCTACCATGACCAATCAGGAAAGGCCAAAGGATGAGCTGGATGTTGACAAAGGACAACTGCTGCCTAAAACAACTCACAGCACCGTTTTCTTCCTGCTGCCAAAGCCACCTGGCAATGGAGCCAGAGGTACCACATGTGCAAAACACATTTGTACTGACAATGACAATCATCCCACAAGTACACACACAGAGAAAGTGCCAGAGTTGCATGTCTAATACTTTCACTGAAAGACAAGGTGACAAAATGCATCTTATTCATGCTTGGCTTCAAAATCTTGAATAAGAAGTAGCTGCACAATCTCAAAAAGTACACATCAAATACCAATGAAAGGTATTGCTCATAAACTTCATGGCCAGGACTACACTATTTGCTGCTTGATAGAAATACAGATGGAAAAATGAGCTCTGAAACATGTTCCAACGAAGAAAAACCCAGAAGTACCGAGCAAGACAAGAAACCGTGGTTGCATCACTGGCAGGTTAAACCTCTCTGAAGTCCAAGAGTAAACAAATTCTGTTGGGCTTACAGTTTTCTGTGGCACAGTACATTTTGCTATCATATGTCAAGGCCACTCCTCAGCAACGCAGGAAAAGTCCACAGAACTTGTCTTACTGCTGAGACACATTCAAGATTAACTTTGGTGGTATCGCAGACCAGTCCACTCAATCAAGAGGAACAGAGGCTGCAATGCCAGGGTGCTTGGAAGAGAGAAGAACCAGGAGCACCCTTTGGGATGGGACACGAAGAACAAGTGCTGGAGCCCATCACTTCTATAGAAGGCCTCAAAATGGCATCTCCACCTAAATGCAGGTGTTTGACTAAAACCACCACTGTGCTCCCCAACTCTGCCCCTTGCTACTGGGCAGGGTACAAACACCGCAGGCCACACACCGCAAAGAACCTCTCATTGCAAATTATTAAACACTTGTGAGTGCTGAATGTTTTTGCTAAGTGAGACATGGCTGACGAGGCTGCAGTTTCGTCCACCTCTATACTCCACTCCTGAAGGGGAAAAAACAGAAAAATAACATTACCTGTCCCATCCTAAGGATGCTCTCACTTCCTCTTGGTGTTTTTACAGATGGTAAATAATTTTATTAATTGTTCCTTCACCTCCTTCCTTAGCACTTTAGAAAATGCACATAGTTCAGATGTATTTTTGTTCTGTAAGCCTAGAGGCTTAACTACAGCTTCTGGAAGGACTGCTGGAGAGATACTTGACTTGCTGTTTATTAAATGCCAAATCCTAACTGGCTGTTGTTAACTTTTTATAATTTCTATAGGTAGCTGAAGTCTATCTACTCCTTTACATCAGTGAATATTAGTATTCTTCAGCTGAATGAAGCTTGCTCTTTCATTTCACATTTAATTTATGAAGTAGCTTTTGGGGAATAGAGGTAAGAAATCCTAGTTCCTGCTCTCTGTTTAGTAGCTTTACGAAATTTGCCCAAGTACCAGAATCACTGAAAAGTAAGTGCTAATTCATGGTTTAGAGAAAAATACTTATTGTTAAAGAAAGCAAGCTTATCAGCATACCTACATATAAGCAGTTATTTAACTATTTCTAGGAAAAAATACTATTCCATCTGCACTCAACTTCTTACATCTGTTTCATATGAAACCTGCCTATTTTGAAGACCCCTCACTTTATAAAAGGTATTCTCTACTCCTCAATCTTTACAAGATATTCTTTTAAAATAAAAAGCTGAACAGTTATAAAGCATCTGCTTGTGTAAAAAAAGAGTGATTCAGCAGGAAACATGCACTTGAAATACCCTTCACAAGAAAGAGCTTATTCACGCAGGGACAGTTGGCAGGGATATCTCAGTCTCCACTTGAATGCTCTTTTTCCAGCTTGCGTTGAAGGGATTCAGATGCCTGGGAGGAAGCTAATCACCATTTTTATAGGCTGTGGAAAGCAGTCCAGGTTCAGAATTGCAAGTGCTTGTACCAAAGCTCTCCCAGTGAAAAGCCAAGGGCTATAAGTTAATATTCAACAGAAACTGGCAAATCTGCTGTGCAGACTGAGCAATGCGGTCAGGTATGAATAGGAAGTGTATACATAAAATAACATAGTAGGTATGGTTGCTCAAAGTTCAGCTGCAGAGTTTAAGGCACAGTACACTAAAAAGACAGGGAGCACCTAATACATGAAATATTTTAGCCAACTATAACCCTTCCACAATTTCTGCTCATGATAAGTATGTATTAAACCAGTTCTGTTGCAAGCCTATCAGTTTTAAGTCTTGCAAAACACAGAAACAAAAGCTTTAGATGTGCTAGTAGGAGCAAACTGAAGTCAGCAAGCTGTCTGTAACTGGAAGGAAAATTTGCCATAGCCTATTGCAAGTATCTTTATAATCAATGTAATCAAGTCATATCACCAAACAGATTCATTTATTAAATGCAAACAGTGGCCCTGCAAGTTGCTTTTGGATACAGGTTTACTCTAAGTTTTTAATCAGTGCCAGTGCCAGCAAAACTTTAATAGAAAGTAATGGGTAACAGAGTTAAATGTAAGAGTAAAAAGGCAAAGCAAACAGCTGCCACAGAATTTAAACCCCCACTTTATGTTAATAATCTAGTTTCTTTATCCTGTGACTAATAAAACTGCATGGGAGTTAGTTCAGACCATGTCACAACTCCCTCTGAAGCTCTTCATGTTATATTTTTCTATGTACTATTCATAAAACAGTTACTGAAATATGTCACAGCTCTTGAAACACTTCTACTTTCAAGTTCTTGGACACCATATTTCATAAGCTGTGAAAGACTATGGATGCTCACACTTGGACAGAACAAACACACAAAACATGATATAACATCACGCTTATGGTCCCTTCTGTTTTCAAAAAGATACCAAAGCAGCAGGTATCATGCCTGTAAGGCACATTGCCTCCCTTCAACACTGCAAAAAGACAGAAGTGCTACAGCACAGTGCAGTATCAAAGCCCACCTCTAGGCATTCGGGTTTCAGCTCTTAGTTCACACCACTAACATACGCAGCATTTCATGGTCACAGGGGTAGGCAAGATTAATAATGCGCTAAATACCTACCTCAGCAAAAAAAATCAGACACTAGAAATGCAGATTTTAGAAATGCTGGACTTTAGAAATTGCTGTCACTCAGCTGATATAGGAAAAAATCCCAAACAATCACAAAAAAGTGATCTTTACATCAGAAAGTATTGACAAAAACGTTACCTAGGTCTTCCTTTAGAAACAGGCAACAAACTGTCAGTGCCCACAAGGCATTCTCTTTAAAGATAGCTATTTTGTAAATTAATTTGGACTACTTTGCATACAGATTTTTGTCTCAAAGTGGCTGAGGGAGAGCCACAAATCAGGTGACACCGTATGAATCCCTCTGCAGTACTACAATATTGACAGAGGAAAAAAACATCTAAAGAGGAAGTAGGAAAATGCCAGGCTGCAAAACTGGCATTTTGCCATCAAAGTGCAGCATTACCTGTCTCTTCAATAAATGTTCAAACTTCATAAGCAGCACTCGCACATACTTTTAACACATAAATTTAGACCATTCAGGATGTGTGCCCCCCAAAAAAATCCCATGATTAAAGGGGAATATATACAAATAGCCTCAGAAAAAGTCACCTATATAGATCTGCTCCAGGATTTGTGCATCCTAAGGCAGGTGAAATTAACAGTATCATTTTAACAAGAATGAAAAATGGAACTTATGAAAACTCCGCTGTATCTCTGCAAGCATGACACAACATACTGCCTGTGCTTGTAGAAGTTTTAGACTGGATAACATGGCAACCTGTTACCTTCTGTTTTCAACTGAAAGCAAAGCTTCAAAAAACTGAAGACTTGGGGCATGGTGAGGGAAGTAAATTAAAATACATTCCCTATTACATTCTGGGACTTGTTTGTGAAAATTAAATAGTCTTGAGGATCTGCAAATCATGAAATTCCAGTCTTGCTGCCTTTGGCAAACAAAAGAAGCTGTTTTTTAAAGGAAAAGTTAAGAATGTCATATTTGGCAAATATTTTAAGTAATACATTCATGACCTTTTTTGTTTCAATAGCCTTGTGCTGACTGCATTACTATTCATTGCTGCACTGAAGAAACAACATTTGAAGATGACCTTCAAGGACTTGGCTTCAAATTAAGCCGTGGGGAACCCTGAAGGTAAGGGGTTCACTGATTAAGATGGCACTCTCTATTACTAATAATTTCAAAGTAAAAGAAAAAGAAAGTCCCTGCTATAATAGTAACTGTCTTCCTTAGGCATCTGAACAGAAAGAAATGGTCAAAGAAAGACTTTTAAGATGTATTTTGACTTTCATGTTTTGTATGGTCCTGTTGAATTACAGAAGCTAAACTATTGCACCAGTATTACCATGTCCAGCTTAGGACTTTCTTTCCCCAAATGAGCTGTCATGCAAAAACAGACTCCTACAGCTGAAGTTGAGCCAGAGCCCTGAACCCTTCTTATGGCAGCCGAAGATTTTTTTAAATGCAACTTTAACATTACAAATGTTGAATTCAATTTCAGGACTTCACTCCTGCCCACTCCCAGCACCAGTCTGGGCTACCAGGCTTGAGATGCACCACAAGTTCTTCATCATCTCCATCCATAGCTCAAATGACAGTTGTGACAAAAATTATTTCTTCAGCTCTCCTCCTCCATTTTTTTTTTTTTTTTTTTTTTTTTTTAATGACAAGGGAAAAAGGCAACATGGAGACAACACCCTCTCACCATTCCCACGAGGACCCTGGATTGCCACCCACTGTTCCTTACCTTGGTGATTCAGGGAGATGCGGTTAGATGGTTCTTGGAACCCTGGTTCCACCAGATCCCGCCGACCATGAGCTGAAGTCTGATCTACATTGTCCTAAAAACAGAAGAGCAGAAAGTCTTATGAAAACCAGGCATTCTGTACTCCCTGTAAACCGTACTGCCCAGAGCCAAACCACTCACCCAAAAAAGAGAATAATCCCTGCCATACCTCTGGAAGGAGAAACTAATGTCAGAGAAGAAAAGGGGGAAAGATTATAGGGAGACACTAGACTGTCACATTAATACATGTGGCATGAATCCAGAATCAATGATGTGCTATTGTCTCATCTGTACACTACTTTGCATTGCAAACTGGGAAACAGCGACATAAATGCACCTCTCAGTTTAACTGAAGTTACTTCTTGCATCAAACTATGTGGAGGCTTGGGGCTTTGTTTTCCTTAATTCCAAGTCTGTGGTTTAGGGGGTTGTAACTAATTAACTGGACTGAAACAGATCCAGTAGTGAACTACCAAACCTCAAGAGGAATCAGAAGTTCAGTTTAGATAAACATCCATGGCTCTGGATGCCAACCTGGTTTTTTATTTTCCTTTTTTTCCATATTAGAGCTCTTACAAGATTAGGTTTCAAGAAGTTTTAACAGACTTAATTTGGCGAAGTCTAAAATACCACAGTTTCTCACAGACTTTGCCAAAGAAGACAACCAAGAGAAAGCAGAGACATTGAAATATAAACAAAAAATAAGAAAAGCAAGATAAATCTCATTGTGTTTTAGAAGTGTAAGAAGGAGGTTCAGAGCAGGTACAGTTTTACAAAGTTGATACACTTTTGCATATACTGGTTAAGGGTGGGTATGGAAAAAAAGAAGCAAGTGCACAAAGTTGACTGCATTGACATACCACGAACCATAAACTGCTGTAGCAATGATATACGTGACTTTATACATGTTCCTGCTGTGCCCAAAGTGTGGGATGACACAATGGCATGACCCACATTTATGTTAAAACATAAGAATCACTTCATGGCAAATGATGCCGTAATTACGGCAGAGCAGTAACATACACACAGTGAGTGGCAATTTCACTACGTGCAATTGTGAGCTTTCAGCCCAACATTACTAGTTTACAGAATATAAGCTGATGCTCAGAAACATAATGGATGTAGTGTTTGGGGTTGAGAACTGTATACAGTTACACAGGATATGAAATACATTGCTTCATCTCTTCTCAGAGAGACTGTCTCAAACAGCAAATACTTGAGCTTTGATTCAAGCACTCAAGTGCCTCTCTTGTGTGCCTTCACCAACAGGAGCCCACAGGCGTTTATAAGGCAAAAACTGCCACTGGCGGTATGACTAAAGGAGGGTTTTATAAGTAAACAATATATGATAAGATAAATATGGCATCCATCTATATGCCAGATAAACCTGGAACCACTCAGACTTCTGCCTCTGTACTCGCCACGTCGCCTTTCAGTTCTTTACATCCTTTCCACTGATTTTCATGACACTGGCTGTTGTTTCACAAGCCACATCTAATCTCACAAGTTTTTGTAGTTCCTTCTTAGGAATCAAACTCAAACAACTAAACACAACCAGACCATCCATCAGCACAACTATATTTGTTCTTACTTTACTGAAACATGACAGTATTTGTTAGCTCTTTCACTGCAGCTAACCGAACATGTATTAGGAAACAAGGAACTCCTGAGCTCCTGTCTGTCAAATCCCTCGCGACCGCAGGGTATCACATCCTAACATTATTACTGCTTTTGGAGCACTAGTCATTCTCACTGGATGTATCTCATTTTCCCTGGGACAGCACACAGTCAGCACTGACCTGGCCCACAATATCTCAATTTTAAATTTCAGGCAGGAAATTTGGGACTTGCAGCACAAGAAGGCAACTGTGGAAAGCACACAGAAAATTAAGAGTCTGCTTCCCATGTAATTTTTCTAAAGGCTCCAAAGACAACAATGGGGAGGAGATGCTTATCTAGGAAAAGTTTCAGTAAAAACTTAAAACTGAAGCTGATTGCTCTCCCTACAAAGGCTGAGAGGTGAGCTTTGCAGGCATGCAGAACACAGCAGAACATCCTTCCTCCTAGCACAGAGCATTTCTTTGTGCGTTTCCCCCTATGCAGTTCAACATCAAGTATTTTTATTGGATAGCTAAAACCCCACAGATGCAGTATTAGTTCCACTTCCCGAGGAAAAAAGTCCAGATATTCCTATGTAGATGCAGCATCAGTTCCACTTCCCGAGGAAGAAAGTCCAGATATTCCTATGCATGTATGCCGTTGCATATTGCCTCTTGGCTGGAAGAGTAGCAGGGCATCCCAAGAGAAATGAAAGGTGGAACAAGAAAACCAGTTGCAAACTAGTTGTTACGCACTTAAACATGTTTTCAGTTGTTCCAACCCATAAAAGTCCTTACTGGAAGGCAAGATTCATGCAGTAGAATCATAGAATCAACTGGGTTATAGAAGACCTTTAAGATCATCAAGTCCAACCATCACTCCAGCACTGCCAAGATCACCACTAAACCTCATCTACATGGTTTGTGAATACGTCCAGGGACAGTGATTCCACCACTTCCCTGGGCAGCCTGTTCCAATGACTGATCACCTTTCTGTGAAGAAATTGTTCCAAATATCCAATCTAAACCTCCTCTGGTGCAGCGTGAGGCCATCACCTCTTGTCCTATCGCTTGTTACTTGGGAGAAGAGACCAATCCCCACCTCACTACAACCTCCTTTCAGGTAGCTGTAGACAGCAACAACGTGCCCCTTAAGCCTTCTCTTCTACAGATTAAACAACTCCAGTTCCCTCAACCATTCCTCATCACACTTGTGCTCCAGGCTCTTCACCAGATCTGTTGCCTTTCTCTGGACCCAGTAATGTGTAGTAACAGAGGTGAGATGGGACCAAGTTGCATCTTCTTAACTTTGGGTTTTCCACACCTGTAACACACAAGGACCTTATTTCAGACTTACAGTTGGCTGCAAGCCTGTAACTTTTCAATTAAACATTTATTTTATTTTTAATAAACTAGCACTTGCCAATAATTTGCAGGAATAGGATAGACCCTCTCTGGAATCATCTTGCAGCTGGACCAGAAGATGTTGGTATAGATGTAAGGTGATTCCAGAGAACTTTTTCACAAAGCTGAAGCCAAAGCCATGCAAGATGTATCGAAGTTTTCAGCAGCAGAGGTTTCCATGACAATGATTGCCAGTGCTGCCTTTACAAAGCTGACACCCCCTCCACCTTCATTAGGTGCAAACCCCTGCCCAGAAGGTCCAGAGAACTCTCAAGCAGCCTGAGCAAAGCGAAGAGCCAAAGGTTTCCTCCGGGCACCAAGGACCAGCAAAACCCTAGCGCTGAAGTAAAGCAACAGACATGCATAAACAAAGCCACACCTGCTAAAGCAATGTGGGCAGCAGAGGAGAAAAGGTAAGGGCGGTGTGATTGAAAGGGCTCAGGGTAGTTTCACATGACCCTCCAGCACCTGTTTGTGTCTGTTGTGCACAAACACTGGCGCTAGGCCAGATGCAGCAGAGATCAGACAGCCACTGCAACAAGGATAAGAGAATAAAGGTTGAAAAAAAGGGTAAAATTGCTCCATGCCAGCAGGCTCCTTGTTGGGCTCCAGCTCAGGATGACGCCCTCAGCAAGGCGGTCACTTGCTTTGATCCATCACCTTCCCCCTGCCACTGCTGAAACTGGGCTCCCAGGAAGTCATGTCTCTGCTCTGTGTTTTAATCCCCGGCTCTCCCTCCCCTTCCAATAAATGCTCTCAATATGAAATTAAAGCATGTTACTTAACTCACTGTACCATCCAGCTATTGTAGTATTTTTAGAAGCTAGCTGAGCATTAGCCCTTGCTGACTTGTTTGCATGTACTCTCTGTCAGTCAGCATCTGTGACCAAGGCTGATTTCATCAAGTGACTAGCAACAGTGCTATAAGGACCTGAAGCAGGGTTTATTTTTTAGAGTTCTTAAAAGCATTAACATTTCATATCCAAACACACCATCATTACAGGTTAGATTCCCAGTGTCCTTCTGCAAACCTCTACTGCACGATGCAAAATGCGACATGCTTGCAACACGTTAAGAGCCAAAGTCCATTCATAGACAGTGCTATCTCTGTATCAGTAACCAGGACAATCTGGATTTATTTTTCAATCTATAACCAAGCCTTTCAAGTTGCGCTCCTTCAACTATGACATACAATGTTTGCTGCTGTTTGTGCTAGCATGATAAGCATTTCAGTTATCAAAGAAAACATTAAATCTGGCCTTTTAATCAGAGAATCAGACAGCCATATACTCTAGCAGCCCTGCTGTCTGCACATATGCTCTTTACTGACTTCTTCAGCCCCAAGTGCTACTGTTCCCACCTGCAGTTTAGCCCAGAAGAGTACTTATGAGGATGAAACAGCATTACTAGGCCAACCAGCACGTTGCTACTACTCTGTTCTCTCATCCTGGTTCGTCTTCAGCAAAGGTTATCCATTCATCCAGGAAAATCTTACAGGTCAATAGTGCTCAGAGAAGGGAGGAAGCAGACTTGAAAGCACAAATAATAAAGTACCATCCGTACTTCTCCCCCTTTCTTTGTGAAGAAAGGGGCCTGAATTAGCAGAGACAGGGTTGCTTTCTTGAGATGTCTGGAAATCCCCTTTAATGGAAGGCTTCAACTTTTTCTAACTTCAGCAGTCACTGGAAGTTTACAAGATGAAGAAAGGCTACGACTGGCAGCACAGCTTCTTGGAAGCTCCTGGGAGCATGGCCAGACCGAGGACGTCCAGACCACGGAGACAACAGTCCCTGGTTTTGGATTTACTGTAGCTGTCTGCAAACCCACACAGCCGTGCCCCTGAACAAAAGGTTCAATTGAGCAAGAGTCACGCGTACTCATGCCAGCAGTCCCACAGCGACAAATTAAGATCATGACATACTTCTGATGTTTGTACACTGTCCAGCACAACAGAAAGTCAAGTCAGGCGTGCTGACGGGTCCCACTGTGGCTCAGGAGGCTATCAAGGCAGATACACCTTGGCTTGCACACAGGCACTCCTGCTGCACCAGAAGCTCGCTGCCTACCTGGCAATACACTTCATTACACCGAGGTAGGTGTCTTAAAACCTTAAAATTAGCCAAGTCATTACTCGAGCTGCCTCAGCTTTTCTCTGTTGAGGCAACTTGTGTAATGCAAAATGAAGTACCTTCTGCTAGCGCAGACTGAGGAAACTACTGCAAAGTGTACGAGTGTGAGTTATTTAAAAAAAAAATAATAAAAAGCCATTATTAAAATTCACTGAAGAGGTGTCCACCAGGGGCTATGAAAGAGCAGACACAACTCCAGGATCCAGAAGCAGGAAAGGGATACTCAGAAGGACACTCTCTTCATATCTGCAGCTTAGCCAAAAAACACAGAGGTAAATGAACATTTCTTTATCTGACCCAGTACTGCCATTTTTAACATGCTTCTGGAGTTTCCTTAGGCAATGATCAGATTAGGCAGCATTTCTTCCTGAGGACTGCCTTGAATGATTCTTCACTTCCCAAACAAAAGACTATTTGCATTTATGTAAAGTAACTTTCTGCACTGTTTTCTAAGCTACGCTTCTTCTTTATACTATGATTTACAGTTTTGATTTACTTAAAGCATCAAATATAACACAAGGAGAAGATTTAATTATGGCGAGTGCCGAACTGCCAGCTATTCATCAAAGTAAACTTCCCTATAGCTTACTGGTATCCACATCCACCTGCAGAGTTTCTGTTCCGTCACCCCAATATTACTCTTAGCCCATGAAGGCAAACACACAGGCTATCACATGAAGAAATCCACCTGACAGATCCAGACCAACATTCAAGCTCTAATCCAAACTCCACAGTTAAGATCGATTAGCAAAGCATAGGACGCTCCTTGCTTAGAAGATATAAGTCACTGGGCTTCTTAGTGCCTAAATACAGCAGCACAGCCCATCACCAGACAGCAGTTTGGTACAACGTATTTTCAGCCTGCTGACACCCCAGAGCTTGAGGAAATTTGTCCCAAGTACAGTTGTGAGGAAACAGCAAAGGCTCTTGGGTTCGTCCAGAGTCAGTGCTTTGCAGACGATGTCAAGTTTACTCAGAAACAGTTAATGTTTTTTACTGTCTTCTGCCAGAGTGCTTAACATGTCACAGAAATAAAGAAAATACAGGCTTTGTACACTTGGGGGGAAAAAAAAAAACAAACAAAAACCAAACAACAAGAAACCACCCAAAACAAAACAAAAAACAACCAACAAACAAAAACAAAACCAAAAACCAAACAACTTTAAAGCACATTCTTAGACAACCCACATGTTACATAATTACAGACCTGTAACTAGGTTTCCTGCCTCTTAACTATAGTCATTTAACTAAGTAAGAGCCAAGTGAAAGGCTCAGTAAGTCAACAGAGTAACTGTGAACCCAGAATTTTAGCATTCCCATTGCTAAGAGAGCTTGTACAAACAAGGGCTTAAAATAAAGCCACTTAGCTTTGTGAAAAGTCAGGCTCTCTCTCCTGAAGTAGCAAAGCCACTAAGTGCATGAATCCTTCTGATTTTACAGTACTGGCTGTCAAGACAGAGAGCGATAACCCTGGAGATCGAGAACAAACAAGCCCATCTTGGGATTATGGGAGTAGCAAAGGCAGCAGCGCATTCCTCCCGACACACCACAGCACCTCCGATCCTCAGTGCCGCAATCACTGGCAACATGCAATAAACCTGGCAGGGCGCACAGACCTACTGCTGTCCTTACACTCATACCACCCTCAGCAGACTTGCCAGCCCACCACACCACATATACAATAGCTACAAGAAATACAACATACCATGAACTAGCAAAGAGAGAAGGAAAATGAGAGAGAGTGCCAGACAAGACAGACCCGCGTCTGCGGTCTGTGACTCTGCAGTGGCAGGGAATTTGTTAAACGAATCATAGGAATTATATTACATCCCATGATACAGGCGAAGGCAGAAAGGCTTGCCAGTCTAACCTTGGAGGAACTTCTCTCCTGACCCCCGCTTGGGTTTCAGTCACCCACTGACCAGAAAGTCTTTCAATACAGCAAAAAAGTCGGGGTTTGGACCCTGTTGTCAACACCAAAACCCTGTAGTGTGTGTGCCTCAAGTCGGTGAAGCGTTTCTTCTCCTACACTGAGAAAAACAGCTTTCCTAAATGCATGGACTGATACAGTTATACAATCTACTGCTACAGCTGAGCGAGAAAGTTATTTTTCTGGATGTGTTTCAGATTTATTTTAAGGGGTAACACCAGTTACAGGACTTACTATTACCTGCACTGCAACTGCTATAAGGGCAGTACTGTTTCACACCAAAACCCACTGTTACCTACCAGCCAGCTTCTCCCGCCCCCTTTACCTGCCCCCCTTTTCTCAAAGAAGTGCACCCCCAATAAATAAGTATAAATAGATAAATCTAATCTAGCAAGAGCTAGACCATGATTAGCAACCTTCAACAGTATCTGGTTTATTCATAAAAGGCTTTTCTCCAGCAAGGCAGGAGTGAGCATACCAAGCTAGGTGACAGCTTCAGCAATGCACTTGTACAGCAAGCATACACTCTAGCATTACAGGTGCAGCTTCTCTAGGCTGGTCTTTACAAAACTGGCATTAGCAGGGTTTTAAACACTGCTGAACCCAGAATTTGGCAAGAACTATGTCAAATTAAATTTCTCTCACTGGATGCAGTCCTCTCTTAGTAGACACTAACCACTTCTGCAAGAATTTAGCTGTCTCCCAGTACCCTGCACAGTGAAAATTGATAGTATGTTCCACAGTGTGCACTTTCTGGACCAGACTGCCATTTATTATGGTAGAAAAAAAATCAATGCATCATGGTTGCTGTCTTTTAATCAGCTAACAAGGAGGGAATCCAAGTGACAGGCTTAGAAATGCTAAAAGCTTTGTTCTATTTTTAATGAGACTAAAACCACTGCGGCTGTTAAGAGACAGTTTACATAGTTTATAGCTAAAATAAAGTCTTGAAATACAGAAAAGAAACAAATGCAGAAGGTTCGTGGTGAAAGCAATCACTTCTTAGAGCTGCCTTCAGCTAGAAAGAAGGTACAAAAATGAAGCACTTCCTGATAAAGTGTCTTTTTGCTTCTTTTTTTAAAACATAAACTAGGTCCCCTAACGAAACAGCACTAAGCAAATGAAGTTTGTATGAGGAAATTCTTCACAGCAGAAAATTACACTCACATGGAAATTCTGTTTCTTCTGCTGGTGCCCATAGATACTGCTAATGCATCTTTAGCCTGTACTTAACTGTAAGTTAGCCTTACCTCCAAAGTTACTTTCACTTGCAAGGTCTGACATTGACAAAGCTACCAAAACTCTATTTTACTGCATGTTCCAAGCTCTTTGGTAGAGTCACTATTAACCAAAACCAACAAAGTCCTTGAGAAAGCTGTTTTCTGTGAGAGTTGTATTTGCCAATAGGAATTGAATTGAAAAATGGAAGTTTTGTTACCCTGAGACTAAAGTAATATGTCATATTCCTCTTCTTTTTAAAGAGGCTTTTCAGTGAGATTTTTTGTCATTCCCGTATTGATGACCTCATACTTAATAGACTATGCTACTTAAATTGAGTAAAAAGCACAACAAGGCTCTAATGAACTTAGCAATCCATACGTGTTAACTACTATAACTGGATGGCGCTCACACAATCAAAGGGAGCAATGCAACCCAGAATGATGTGCTGTTGCTCACAAAATCTTTTGCCTATTCAAGAACCCTTACCAGGGTCACCCTCTATGTTTTGTCCAAGTTTCTGAAGCGCGTGGTCAGATTATATTCCTTCCTCATCAGAAGGATGAAAAGAAACATAATGAGAGTATTTGTACCCAGGTACTATGGAAGATTTCAGCACGTCACAGAGCTGCTAACACACCCGTCCATTCTGATGAAGCGCCTTCAAAACTGTTTTCTTTTAGCTTGCACTGAAAATAAAAATCTTTGGCATGTTCTTTCAGGGAAATTTTAACACACAGAAAGAAGGTACAGGATATTTGATCCTCTTCAACCCACTGCCCTCCACATGCTCAGACCTGCGAAATACAAGGTAGCTCGTCTGTTCTACTTGGCATCAAATCTACTAGAGCTCCAGTTATAGCAGCACTGCAGGCCAGCTGCTTCCAAGAATGCTGGCTTTGGGAGTCAGGTTTTGACAGCACCCTTGCACCAAGTGGATGGGAGACGTTCTGTAAACCGGCCTGGACAGTCTGTCCCAGCGCAGGCTAATGGTGCCCTGCATTAACCTTGGAAGGCTCAGTGCCTGAAATGATGACCTGGTGGACTTTGGGATCTGGCACTGCAGCAACACATCTGCGCGTCTCAGCCAGGGGAGGGAGGAGAGAAGAGTAGAAGCTACCTAAGTTGCAAGAACCACTGTTTCCATACATTTGCATTGTCTTTTAGAATAGATACTCAGCAACCAAAGCCAGATAATTTAAATGACATTTAAGTGTATGCACCCTTATGACTAGGCAGCGTCTGAAAACTCAAAAGTGATGAAACTCTTGCAAAGGAATTAAGGTAGCATGAAACACAAGAGCAAAGGAATTTATCCCATCTAAAGGTGGATATGCTTTCTTAAAGGCAATAGTGCTATCCCCTTCTCTTGTCTTGATGGTTCAGGTTCAAACTCAGGGTTTGAACAGGCCGACATGAAGATGATTCTTCCCAGCACTGATAAAATGATAAGCCTTCCATGGGGCAAGAGCCCCTGTGCTCACACAGACGGTTAAAATCACTAGATGCCAGATTGCTAATGAAATTGTTCTTCAGGTCTTCAAACTGAAAATCTGATGAATTTCAAGTGTCATGTTGAACAACTTCATAGAAGACAACTTTGCAAACCTTACTTGCTTCAACTGTAGGCAGTATGGGCCTTATCTCTGTACTTCCTAGTCAATTTTCTCAATTGCTGCAATTTAGGGTGTGCTTGATACTCCTCCCCTCCTTCCCTGAAGAGCCATCCTTGGCACTAGATAGGTAATTAACCAGGTCTAGAAATGGATGTCCCATCTGATCAAACCTAAGATCCTAATTACATTGACCACACACCTTTCTGCTTAGATAAAGAACCATTTACCTGCTACATGGTGCAATCTGCCCAAAACTAATTGCCTACCTCAGACAAGGACATTTGTAGCTCAGGTAACTTGCTTTCAGTTACACATCTTTACACATCTCCCGAACAGCAAGCCTTACCTAAAAGGAGATACTTAAGAAATCTCAGATACAAGGTAAAGATAGCTCCATAACCTATTTAAAAAACACCAGAGAAATCACGGACACATCTCTAAAGCACAGCAATCATGTCTTTTCATGGTTAACAATACAGCATCAGATCTTGTATTGGAACACACCATTGTGTTCTCCCCTAACCAAATGGCAGGGTTTCACACTCACAGAGCAAATCAGTAACGTAATTTATGCAAAGAAAATAATGAAGTGTAAAGAAATAGTCTACAATAGGTACAAAGGTACAATAGGTACAAAGAAAAAAACCAGTTCTTCTATAATGCTTATATTGCAGTAATAGGTTACTTCATAAGCCCTCAGCAAGAAACCGAAACTTCCAACTATTACCAACAAAATACCTGTACTTCTGCATTTCTTTAATCATGCTTGAATCCCATTTGACCTTCACAATTTTAAGAACATCATATCACAACACCTTTCACACTGATGCGCAAAACAGTCCTGAAACTAAAGAAAGGCCTCAACAGTGATGCCCTATTAGACTTCAAAAAGTCACTGCACCCATGTATTAGCAGTGGTTGGACAAAAATTCTAACAGAAACTAAGCTGCAGTGCTGCCTGCCTACAAATTGTCAATTCATAACAGCTGGAGAGAAAACAAGCAAAAAATAAGGTAAGACTAACACAGGTCATCCTGGATATTTCAGTGTGCCAGTGTCTTACCCCTGTTTCTCAAAATGAAATGTTTCTCCACATCTTCAGAGTCATTGTGAGAAGACAAAAAAATAGTAACTAGTCTGACTGTAGTCAACATGCAAGCAGATCAAAGGTAGTTTTTAGCCTGAGAATTCTTCTCAGTGCTCTGGATACTTCACCTATCTCTAGTTTACAAAAATCTAGGTACAATATGAAATGTGCTTAATTATTACACTTGTTCAGCTATTACTATATATATATGTTTATATATCTCCATCTCAACTTAGCGGCTGCCATGTTTTCCCCTCCTTGAGGAAAGTGAGCCAATGAGAGGTAGCTCTACCAGTTATCCTGCATAAGAAGACGGCTTTATCAGAAAAATCTTTATTGACTTAACATTTTCTAAGGGAAGAAAATGTGCAAAAGCTCAGCAATTTGCATTTAAATAGTAACAGATTACATGTAAAGTTGCAAGCTGTCCCAGAAAAACCCAATACAAAGTGTAAATCTTTAGTTTTTCCACAAACTGGCACTCAGAAAAAAACCTGCTTGCTATAAGCAAGCATGTCAATCACCTCTTCCTGCTTGGAAGGTTTTGGTTTTGTTTTATAACTAGTTGTTCACAGCATAAGTGTGTCAAGTAACCGCTTATTTTGTACAGCTTCTTCCCCCTTTTTGCTAACGCCTACTGGACACATCCCACAAAGTTACCCACAGCACGTCAGAACATAAACTGCAATGCTTCAATGTGGTTAGCAGGAGCAGCTGATTTAATTCTCCACAAATCCTCTGAATACTTGGCAATGTTAAGGCTTCAGCAGTTCAAAGAGTTTCCGAACTACCAGTATGCTACTGGAGGGAGATCTGGTGTAGCACACAAAACAAAGCAAGCAAACCCCTACAAACAAGACCTGACCAGATAAAGGCCCTCCAAATGGAGAGACTTCTACAGAGACTGGAAAGCTGGTCAGGCACAATAAAAGGTCAAGAAATCCCACAGGTATAATACCACCATGGGCATGCAACACTTGATCATGCTGGTTTTAGCAATGCTGAAATGCTACAACTACTAAACCACAAGAATGCTTCTGCAAATGGATTTCTACTGTTCACTCTAAGGAGGGTGAGTGAACTGCAGATGAGCTGCAGTTCAAACTGCATTGAAGTGGCTTTAAAACACCTTTCCTTTCTTTTTTCTTCCCTGAAACCACTGCTAAAGATGAGAAGGAAGAGTAAGTATGTGACTGGTTTTGTCTACCTTGCAGTTAAAGGGCTAGCAGCTTGCACTTGAGAAGCTACCATGCTTCAGCTGAAATATTGATTAATTCCAGGGATGAGGAATGGTAACTTTTACAGCACAATCAGTATTTATTTCAATGCTTCCTCTAGGTTTGAGCTATTCTTTCTAAACCAAAAATGCAGAGCTATGACATAAAGCTAGTCAAAAAGATTTCCTGCTGAGATTAAAGTCAAACCAGAGATCAAAAGAAAGAAATCATAGGATAAGGAAGAAAAGAGACAAACTTTGAACTAGGCTTCAAGAACCAAGCTGTGGGCGAGAGGAACAAGCTACCTTCTGGATACAGTTGAACTGAAGACCACTGCATCTAGCTAAAACAACAAAATTAACTACGGCAAATTACTTGGGAGTTCACTAGCACACTGCCACAATCCTGACAGCACGTGTGTAATCCTGCATCCTAGTAACACACGCTATTTTGTCAGCATCCCTGTTCCAGAAGATGCTAGTGGGGCAGCCGATAAGTTGTTTCTGGTCTTGTGGGTTTGGATTTATTTGAATCTCTAGGGCAAGTCATGCTCTAAAAGATATGCTGTTATAAAACTATTTTTCCAACCTGCTCTCATCCAGCATAGCAGTTATGGTTTGCAACTAAACCATTCAGCCAAATCATGCTCAACAGCCAGCAGTCTGTCATCATAAAGGACTCCAGAAAAAAAACCCAAGATTGCCAGACGTGCCTTTTTCAGAACATCTTTAGCACACTTGGATAACCATTTGCCCATGTTGGGGGGGAGGGGGATCATGCAGAAATTTCATCAGCACACATGTAGAAAGGCATTCTTCCCATCAAACTGGACACCACACTGTCTTATATTTCTGTACGGTCAGAGTAGAGAACTGGGCTTCTAAAGCTTCAGAAGCTTTAGTCTGCATTCACCTTAGAATAGCATCTACAGGTGCCTCCAGCTACAAAAGGCTTAAGGTGACTACCTCAAATGCTGATGCTGATGATTGATTTGAAAGAATTCTGAGTCTGTCATGAATTTGAAGAGGAAAAAGAAGTTCACATAAATTGTGTGCGCATGTCTTGGCAGGTAAACATTCTGTAAGCTGCTTTAATAAATGTGGATCTGCTACGCTCCAGAGAGTAACTGAAATGACCTAACAAGTACAATTAATGTGAGACACTGAAGAACATGCATGCAATCTTTCCAGTGGGTCCTGACAAGATAACTTCACATGGCAAGTGATCAGTAAGCCAATCAGGGGAGTACTCTGCTTGACCAAAAAGACAGCAAAGCCAACTCATGGACCAAGAACCACCAGCTGGGGAGGTAGTCTAATGACCACCTGATGCCATACTGTGATGTAAGAAGAGTAAGCAAAAGGAGCAAGACTAGTAGCAGAATTACAGTCCCGGACTGCAGGAGCAGATGTTTGGCTTGCTCAAGGATCTGCTTGCCAGATTCTCATGGAAAACTGCTCTCAAGGATGAAGGGGCCCAGAACAACAAACTGATCTCCCCAAGACAGCCTCCTCAAAGCTCAAGAATGGTGTATGCTGCCATGCAGAAAGTCACAAGGGAATGGCAGAAAGTCAGAGTGAATGCACAGGCAGCTCCTGCCTCAGCTCAAATGCTGAAATGCAAAGATCAAAGCAGGAAGAGGTTGCAAGAAAGAATATGGAGAGTATCTGCCCAAGCAGAAGAGCTGGAGTAAGGGAAGGATACCAAGAAAAAACAAGAAATGCTTCTACAGGTAAGCAAGGGCAAAAGGATGTCTAATATTAGCCTAGTTAGTTCTCAGTTGTGCATGGGACTCAGCAGCTAAGGACACAAAAGATAAATGGCTTCTTTGCCTCAGTTTTTCCTAGTAAAGTATCACTGTATCAGCACCTGGGGGACTGAACAATTACTCACAGCAAAGGAGGGTTATGGATCACAAAAGGTAACTGAACCAAGTCCCTGGGATCAGATGGGGTGCGTTAGAAGGTGCTAAGGAAGCTAGCCAATACCACTGCAAGGCTACTCCCTCTCATCTTCAAAAAATAAGTCACTGATAAGAGGAGGATCCCGAAGACTGCAGAGGCAAAAATCACATTCATCTTCAACATGACAATATGAGGAACCAGAAGCTGGACAGCCTTGTCCAGTTTCTGGCAATATTATAGAACAAGTCCTCCTAGAAACCATTGCCAGGCACACACAGGACAAAAAAGCAATTGGTTAATCTATGCTGGCTGCTCCAAAGAACAGTCATAACTGACATTTCAGCTCATGGTTTTATATATTGAAGGTCTTACCTCTCAAGAAACCAAAACACACTGATCATAGATCATCAAGCTGCCTTCTGATTTCCTCATACATGCTAGGTTCTTCACATAGACAATTAACATTTTACAATACTGGCCAATCTTATGGGATTTTAGAATATCTAACTATTTTCATTGGAAAGAAGTAGGCACCTCATTTGTACTCTCCACAGCCCAAAGCAATCTGCCTCAGATGTAGATGAAGACTGTAGAGAAGTTAACTGCAAACATGAGAAGGACCTACTGCAACAGCATAAAATTCATCAAAAATACTTATGCGCCTCCACTGAAGTATCAGCTTTACTAGAACCCACATGAGCTGAAATAATGGTCTGTCATTCTCCTACACTAATAGCTTCAAGAACTTCTTCAAGAAAGGTGCCAACACCACTTTGTCAGAAACCCCTTCCTGAACTGTGCAGAAGTATTCAGTATTCTGGGGAACCTGCCAGCGTAACAGTATTTACTGTATGACTAATATGCATTAATGAAGCACAAATGGACAACTATTTACTTGTGCTAACTAAAGCGCTTTATTAGAGCTAAGGCCTCTAGCATGAGGTATTGCCAGGTTCCCCCACTTGCCAAAATAATGTCAAAAAATGGAGCCAGTGTGTAAGACATGAAGAGCTGCAGCCAGTGCATAGAAGAGTCTTAAGTCATTGTTTAATATTCAGCTTGCAAAGGACAAGCATGCTCCAAAACCACTGGCTGGTCTTTTCATTGTAGAGGCTAGAATTTCAAATATGCACACTGGCCTTACCAGTACGCAAGCCAAAGCTATCTTAAAATAGCAGTAAAGCCTGAGAGCTTTGTTGGGTATTTGTGTGCTACCTTTGATAGCTTGTTCTTTCAAAACCAGAAAGAAAAACACTGTATCTTAATGCCTCAGATTAAAATATAAATACTATCTAGCATAAAAGGCTATAAATACCAATCTCCAGCCCTTTCTACAAGAAGGATTCTTGAAAGCTCATCAATTTGGTAAAATTCCATCCTGAAAAAGCAAAGCAAACCCTTCAAGAACTAGGCTTCACTAAGGGGAAATCCTGCCTGACCAATTTGGTGGCCTTCTATGATGGGGCTACAGAACTGATGGACAAGGG